>NSDO01000901.1:0-12352 GCA_002286825.1 Lagenidium giganteum | reverse complement strand
CATCATTCGCGCTGTCGCGAGCGTTCAATGCTGGCAGACCCATGATTTCGTGTAATTCCGAAATGAGCGCGTTGTAGCCCTGCTTCCGCTTGATGATGAATGGGTCCACTGCTGTTGACTGCCGACGACCGAGATTCAGCACGCCGCGTTCCACGCTGTCCACGTGTTGCTTAACCATTGTGCGAGCCTGGTAGTAGTTGAGCTTGTTCGTGGCATCCTCGAGCGAACGATGCAACTGCTCCACTTGCTGCTGCAGTGATTGAAGCTCCACTTGGGTCTGCGCGTCGCTGTCTTCTTCTTCCGCAGTCACCGAGTTCGTGGACGAGATGCTGGAGACACAAGTGTCGCGCATACTAGTGAAATCTGCTTGACTGGCCGTTTCTGGACACACCAGCGAGATGCTGCCGTCGGTGAGCATGTCAATATCGACGGTGGACGGAAACGACGAGATGCTGTTGGACCGGTGCGAGCCAAGCGCAGGATGCGGAGGTGCGTTGCCGTTTCGCGCTGCTCCATCTCCATACATGTGGCTGACCGCCGAAAGATCAGCTTTCATTTCGCGGATGGACGCCAAAAGATCTCGCAGGGAACCAGCGCTGGCGTTGCTACAAGCACTGCTGCTGCTGCGGTGGCTGCGCCTCGACATGTCGTCGTCCGCGCCGAACTGGCCAGGATCCATACTCGCACACGTGTCACGTGTCAAGTCTGCTGTGAGCGTCTCGCGCTCAAGATCTGGTGTGTAGAGCACATGTTTCTTGGGTGCCATCGACGATGACGAGCCCGCCGAAGAGAACGGACTTGAATCTTCATCAAGCACGTTGAGGTCGCTCAACGAACAGCTACTGCTGTTGGACATTGAGGAGTTTCGGAGTTTCGGCATGCCCGGTTCGTGGAAGCTAGAGTCGTCGATGGAATGGCCGGAATCGCTCGAGATGGAGAAATTGCTGTCTGATGACGCTGATGACCGACGGCGTTCGAATTCACCAACGGTCACATTGCTCGAGATCGTTGATGATCGCGACGACACCGTGCTGCGGATATGGTACATGAACACGTCTTGCGTGTGTGCTTGCTGGTTGCCCGTGCGAGCTTGCACCACGCACGCAGTGCATATACGAATATGCGCGACACCATACGAAGAGACATCCACTTCTCGTGGAGGGGCGCATGATGAGCACACAACCTCACCGCAGTTTCGGCAATGATGCTTGCGTCGCAGAGCAAAGGGCTTGACACACACCGCGCACGCCTTGCGTGCTTCATCAGCAACCCACTCCGTTCGTGGGATGAACTGCATTTTGCTCAGACGTCGTCGCTCAAGCAGCAGCTCGAGACGACCGATCGCAGACACTCGGCGCTGCATGACCTTCTCGAGGAATGCGCGATTGGAGGTGATTTCACGATTCGACAAGCTCAGCTGCAGGATGGACGTCACTTGGACGACATCTTTGCGCTCGGTGGCCGTGACGATGATACCTGTTCGATGGAATTCGCCACGCCGAAGGCCAAGCCCAGCTAGTGACGGGATCTCTCGGTCGCGCACGATGGACTCTTGAACGCAAAACCCAAACACTTCGTCTTTGTGCTCTTCCTTCTGAATGCCAGCGTGCTCGAGGAAGCAGTAATCTGTGCCGACCGAGAACTGCGGACTGTTCATGCCTTTGCCATCATCAAACGCACACCACTTCATCGTGGTGAAGGCCTGTGCGTTGCGAGATCCGTTGGGCACGATCGTATGGAGACAGATGCCGTCGAGAAACTTCTCCTTGTACAAGAACGCCATTGCCTTGCGATAGTCCTCTGTGACGGGCGAGGCAATGGCTTCGAGCACTTCACTGATCGTCCCCGCCGTGAAGACGGACGCGCACACGGCGATGCACGCGGACACCGACTTGCTGAACGACCGCGACGACGCCATCAGACCTTGCTCTTCGATGCAATGCACTTTACCAAGCGAGACGCCATGCTTGTCAAGACTTTTCTTCCAGTCTTGTTCATCGAGCGACTTGCGCAGGGCGCGCACGCTTTCTTCGACCGTGTGCAGGTACACGCGCCGCTCTTCGTTCGAGAGGCGGACCTGCGGAAAGAAGTCCGCTTTCAACGGGAACTCCATCACTCACTCACTCACGACGCGGAGCTGGGCTGGGCTGGGCTAAGCTAAGCTGGGCTGAGCTGGGGGCGAGCTTCGCGTGCACGCATCCACTCGTGCGCGGGCGTGGGTTCTCGCCTTCCAGCCTCGTGTGTCAAAACGGAGGCGTGAATCAAGAGTGCGGCGCTCGCGGACAGACAGACAGACGGCGCAGCACGGCGCAGCGCAGCCAGCACGTGCCAAGCGTCGGCGAAGAAGCAACGCGCCACGAGCCGGCTGCCTGCACGGACCGAGTGATCAGCGCACGCACTCCACCAGGCCAGGCCAAGGCCAAGGCTCTTTCTGGTCATCGTCCCATCCAGGAGCTCAGTTGGGCCAGCGACGTGGACGGTTTCGGTCACCCCCTACACCCTGCTTGGGCGTGTGACCTTTCGTGCAAGATACACATTGCGTGAGTGTTTTATTCACTGACGGTGGAAGTATACTTTGTTCAAGTGAAAAGCGAAAGATGCCACGCGGTGGATGCGTCGAAGCAGAAGTGGAGAAGCGACAAAGCGCGGTTGAAGTTACCTGGCCAAAAACCACAGAACATGGCTGTGAGCAAGCAGAGGCAGGCAGGTGAACTCATTTGCTGCCATCGAGCCAATTGGCTGGGCGTGCATGCATGTAATGGCCGCCAATCGTTTTGGCGCCAAAGTGGTGAAGCGGTGCGGTCACTGTGGTCGTCGCTGCAATGAGGAGGAGCAGGCACGACAGCATGCACTGTGTCGAGTCAGCTTTGGAAGAAGAAGCCGGTGAGGAAGGCGTGCGTGCGTGCGTGGTGGCACACGGCGCGTCATGAGCCAGTGACGCAAACCGCTGTGGTCGGTGCGAGTGCAAGAAAGATTCAGCAAAGCACTTGGCAATGCAGGCATCAGGGTCAGGCAGAGCCCTACGATCGCCGGAAACCGGTTGTCAAGCTATTCTCGACTTGCGATGTGAATGGCCAGAGTTTGGTAAATGACTGCAGGCGCGCGCACACAACTGCGCACCATCGCTCCGGCATTCGAAAATCGAAGTCCCAGGAACAAGCATTTGTTGTTTCAAACACAAAACACAATATACCGCACAAAAACACAATATGGCGTGGCGCACACCAACAGGTCATTTTTGGGACGAGCGATTGGCAGTTGGGGTCACCATGATGATGCGACACACGTGGTTGGTGGCATGCCGCCAGATCCAGCGTCAGCAGGCCGCGCTGCGTCCGCTGTCGCGTTGCATGTCAAGCCGTATCGCCGATAAAGACGCACTTGATCCGTTGCTCCAGTTGCCACCATCCTCCGATGCTCTGAAGCAACGCGTCTACGCCTACTTGGACGTCGACGGCGCCAAGCTCGACACAATGCCAGCGGCGCTGCGCCGGCGCACAGTCCGCACGACCTCGTTCGTAGAGCGCCTTCAACGCCTCATCCGCTGGAGCTTCCACCAGCAAGCATCCCCTCAACACTCCACTGCTGTCCTCGCGAGCGTCGCCAATTGGACCAACATGGTGCAGGACACGACGTGGGAACAATTCTACATGCGGCAGTTTTTCCTCACTGGCGCACCCATCGCTGCATTTGTGGTTGTGTTTGAGCTTCACAAACGCTGCAATACGTCTGGCAAGGCGACGGGTTCGTTGCCGTCATCCCTGCTGGTCAAGGAGCTGTGCCGGCGAGGCCGGTTCGAAGAAGCCCTCCAGGCGCTGAAAGACCTTGCGATTCGACAAGACGCCATCGAGGAAGTGGTTAGACTGCTTCAAGAGTATGAACAGTACCAAGTCGTCGTTCAGCTGTACCGTGAACACGAACCACGTCGAGGTAAGCGGTCGGCCTTGCCCCCATTGCCGTTGCTCACGGCGCTCAAGAACCTGGATCGCATCGACGAGCTGCAGCAAGAGTATCGCCAATTGAGTCGTCGTCAACAAGCACAGAAAGACATTCAGCAATTGATGGAGTCGGTCTGAGCAGTGTGTCGAGGTGAAATCAAATCGACACCTTTTTCAATAGAACGCGAACGTGTGCAGATTTCGAGGTGGTGCAGACGGCGCATCTGCCCCACGATTGCTAACTGGATCGGCGCCTCCGTTGGATCTGATGCGGTGAATTCTAGATTGACGCGCGTTGTTCACAGTATCGTTGCTATCTCTCGCCCATATCGACCAAAATACGTGCGAGTCCAGGTCGGCTCAGAATAGGTGGTTCGCACAACGAAACCAAGCCCGCAATGCGACAGCACTAGGGCAGGCCAGATAAGCTCACTCAGCGCATCGCAGCAGCCGCGCCGAGCGAATGCACGAGAACGCGTATTGCGTGAAGTAGACGCGTCTCCACTACACGCGTCGTCGACGACGACCAGAGACAGCATGAGGAGAGCGACGTTCGCCGTCGTCGCCCCAGCACCGCCAGATGCGGCCGTGGAGGCAGCGAAGGCGCGCGTGTTGGCAAACGGACCTCGCCGAACGAGTATCGTTGGGCCGACTGTGCACGTTCCGCGCATGCCACTGAATCGGTCCAAGTCGATGAATGCTCATCCATCCCATCCCCCAGAGCACAACTCACCTCCCAAGATTGTGCCGCTCGGCAGTCCTAAACGACGCAAATCGCTGTCCACGCGAAAAATTGTCCCAGTGCCAGTTGCCATCACGCGGTCCAACTCAAATAACTCGTCTTCATCGCGCCGCACGAAGAAAGCGCGCAAGGTGCACCCGAGCGGCTCGCGCTACTCAAGTCGATCTTTCTTTGAGAGCAAATCCCGGCGCGGCGAAGTCGAAGAGATCGCGTTGCCAAACTCGAACGACGACACTCAGGCAGGAGAGAACTCGTCTCCCAGCAAGCTCAAACGAGCATTCCGAACCATCGCTCCGCTTGGCGGTGGCAGCGCGTACGCGGGCACGGTGGCGACAGGAATCATCTGGACCATCATACTCGGCTTGCACCTGACGTGCATCGCATTCTACATCGTCGGAGTCGTCGTCTACTGCTCACTAATGCTGTCGAAGGTGACTCAATCACTTCCGGTGCTCGGAGCTATCATCCCACGCTCGTTGTATCCGGCCGTGATTGTTGTGTACGTCATCGCAGCAATGGGTCACGCCTACTTTGTGGGATTTATGCTGCACAGCAGCTTCCTCTATCGCTCGTTTCGATTCCAAAGCAAGTCCAAGCTGGAGCACATCCGACCGCGTCGCTCGTCACGTGCGCCAATCCCGAAGTCTCGCACGCACCTGTACTTCTATGTCTTTCGCCAGATCGTGGCGCGGATGTGGAACGGCATCTTCGGTCGTAGCGGTCTATTCGGTGTCGACGGTCCGCACATCGAAGTTATGCTTGCTCTGCAGGAGTTACTTCAGATGGGCCTCCAGACTCAGCAACTGTATCGCCTGGGATTCCTCTCGTCCAAGACCTGGCTGATGGATGTCTACGTTTCCTTCGCAGTGCTCAATTGCTGGATGATTCCTGTCGCACAGGTGGCGCTCCGCGCGCATCTCACTCTGCAGCGCCTCCTTATCATGTTATCAGCAATTTTGCTCGACTCGATGGCAATCGTTGGTGTTCCAGTTCTGCTGGGCCTTCCGTACGTTCTCTCTTACAATCGTACCAACGGCGACTTTGCCGCAGTCAAACGCTACGATGATGTCTGGCTTTCAAGGCTGCTTTCCGAGGCACAAGTGGTTCTCGTGTCGTCGTGGTATGACGTGATGTGGCGAGTATTTCTCGCCGTGCACTTGCTTGGCTGTATTTCGCTTGTCCAGACGCTGCTAGAACGCCCTCAAGCAGCCAAACAAACTTCATTCGTCACGGCACCGCGTTCCATTGCCGTGATGCCAACAACGCCGCATGGTGGTTCAGCACGGCAGTTGTTCGTAAAGACAACCGAATGGGTTTCCTCCCATTTAGATCAATCCTCGAAGCAAATATCATCGATTTGCAGCCGGATGCAACAGTCAGCGCAGACGCCAACACGTGCGCTCTTTCTCGTTTGGGGCGTTGTGTTGCTGTTCGCGTACATCGAAGCCATGCAGCGCCAAGATGCACCTTCGTGTGCCTTGCCCGTTCGTCCATGGTTTGTCAGCAAACCTGCATGTGCGCTTTTGGAAATCAACTGCCGCGAGTCGAATAGCCAAGGCATTAAGGCTGAAGTGGACGATGCTTTGAGCAACGTCGATTCGGATTCGCTGACCTACCTAGTTATCCGCCATTGTCCTCACCTGGAAGTGACCGCAAGCATCCAGTCATTCCATGAATTGTTCGGGATCAAGATCCAAAACTCGACGTTGGTCAGTTGGAACGCCGACGCAGCGTTGACGGCCACGCTTCATGGGGACATGGCTTTCATCACGTTTGTCGACGTGAACATGTCATCAGTCCCCGCTGGGCTGCTCGATCCCGACTTCCCGCCCAGCGTTGCCGTTGTTGAGCTCGTCCAGACCAATCTGACCGCGCTTCCAGCCAATCTCGATCAGCGATGGCGTCACGTGCGCAGTCTATCAGTCGAGCGGAGTCAGCTGATGGCTATTCCTAACGTCATTCTCAACATCAGCCTCAGCCACTTGTCCTTTGCTGGCAACAAGCTCGCAGCTGTCTCCACGACCATCTTCCAGCACACCAAGTTGAGAACGCTGGTGCTGAGCGACAACCCATTACACGCGCTGCCAGAGATGGCGGCTGGCGCAATGGGCATGGCCTTGTCCAGTCTGTGGGTGGATGGAGTGCCTCTCGACTCAGCTCCCAGTTGGCTCAGCAACGCCTTCCTTGGCCGAGTTCGAGTACACGCAGCACAAACGTCATTGTGCCAACAGCAGCAGAACGGCTCATTGGCCACGACAAGCGCATTCGACGTGTCGCTGTTGGAATGCTCCATCAAATGGTCGACGGAGCGAGATGTGCTCATGCAAGACGCAGGGAGCGTCACGGCTGCAACATGAGGCTGCGTGAGCAACGTCAAACGCGAGGAGATGCAGCGGTCGTCCATCGAATTGATTCCAGCGGCCATTGGCCATGATGGGTGCATACCATGTGGCAGCGCGATCATCACCATGTTGGCCGGGAAATGCATGCAGGCAACGGACACGCCAGTTTAGGTAGACATGACAAAATTCGATTTTCCTTAAATGTGATCAAAGATTCCACGGCCAAAGTGGGAACCTCGAGGCGACACTGATCGCTCGGTTCGCTTTCAATGAAGGAGCCGCAACCCGCTGCCAGGCACCAACCGCTAGTGCCCACAGCAACGACGTTCCATTCAGGCGTGGTGTGCGTGGTGACGAGCACACCGCAGATGTCGCAGGCCCGACCGGGGCCGGTTCCGCGCGCACGAATACTTGAGCACACCGCGTTCACTCCGCGATGCAGAGCTGCAAACTGGATGCTTGCTTGAGCTTCGAGACGTCGAAGGTTCCATCCATGGCCATGTCATATCGGGTCACCCAAAGGGGAAGGAAGATGGTGCAACGTGGTCCACATCAAGTGGCTGCTGGCGTGTCGAGTGGCGTCATGCGCACACGAGGGAACAAGGAAGCCTGAGCATGCTGGTGGTGGTGCATGGCTTGCTCTGCATGTGGCGTGATGGTTTCAACGGTGGTATATTTTACAATATGAGGGGGGTGGATATCTACGATGGTGGCTCTAGAGATGACCTCGTGGATCGGTGGTGTGGCTGTCGCGATGGCTGCTGCTGTACCTGCTACTGAGGCTGAGGCTGTGGCTATGGCTGTGACTGTGGCTGCCATGGTAATCTGCGTGATACGACGCAGGCGATGGGTATCCGTACGAATCTTCGTCTCGGTCGAAGGGCATGAGGCATTCGACCCAATCGAAGCCTTCCAGGTGATCGTGACCGACAGTGGATGGCTCGTGCACCGCCAGAGGCATCACGCGGTGGTGGCCTGGCTGGTGCTGCTGCGGATGGTGATGATGACCGTGGTGGTCATAGTCCTTGAACGCGTTGTCAACTGCTAAATCGCTGTTTCCCAACGGGAACGAAGGGCGCGCTAGTCCTGCCATCGTCATCGACATTGAACGCGGCACCGAGATGACCATTTCTTCGGTTGTTCTCCATGGCGCAAGTGACGTACCGAACATCGTCGATCCCGACGTGTGCGTGCTGGTAGATGGCAGCGAGGACAACGGTGCTGGTGCTGCGGACGGCGACGGCAGCGTCGCTCTCAACCTGCCGACCGCCGGGGTCTTGGGCTGCGAGTGGATCTGCAACGACTTTTTGCGCGTAATGCGCCACGCCAGCTCCGGCTGGTCCCGCACAAAGTATTCATTCGAAAACGTGCACACCACGGCCTTGGACTTGGTCCACTTGCGGAAGTTGAAATAGTTGAGCTGTCGCTGGAAGCTCGTGTACTTGCGGTGCTTGAAGTACTTGGGCAGCACGTGCTCGGCCATGCCGTCCATGTCGTGGATCTCGAACGCGCGGCCGTCGGGCGTCCAGCGCAGGATCGCTTCGTTCTCGTGCTCGAGCATCTTGCGCAGGCTCTTGAGGAAGGGCGCAACATCCTGTCGCGCTTGCTTGGGCGAACCCAGCGCCGAGCCAGCAGCGGTGGGCGTGCGCTTGGGCGGCGGCAGCAGCGCCGGCAGCGATGGCGGGACGGACGCCACCATGAGTTCTCTCTCGATCTCGATCTGTCTTTCACGGGCGCGGTGTTCCTGTCTGTCCCTTGTGCGCGGGGGGCGGTGAATTCGACTCTCTCTCACCCAGCGCGTTGCGCTTCTTTCCCTAGCGAACCAACCTTCCACGCGGGCTCCGTCGCCGACGTCGAAGGCCCCGCCAGGCTTCCATCGACCACGCTACCGTACGTGACGGACGCGTCGGATGTCCCACGGTGCCATCGAATGCAGGTCGTCTGATTCTGGCGCCGGTGGCCCGCAGTGGTGGCCCGCAGTGGCCTGCAGTGGCCTGCAGTGGCCTGCAGTGGCCTGGGGGGCCACCCACGGCCACTGTGGGTGTTGGACCAAGCGTCTGCTTGCATTTGCCTTCGCCTGCCAATGTCAGTCTCCTCCACCAGCCCCTCCACTCGAGTGGTGCTGGGGCCTCCCCAGTGGTGCGTGGGTGGGTGGATGTGTGCTGCGTGTGTGGGCTGAGTGCTGTGGCTTGGCTTGGCTCGGATGTGTCCACGCGTCCTGGCCTTTTCCAGGCAGCAGCGGCCGATGTGCATGGAGATGGCGGCGGGGCAGCAGCGTGGCACAGACGACATCTGCCAGCTCAGCTCCAGCGAGGAGGCGCTGCCAGCACCAAATGTGCGCGCATGGGCACATGCAACAAGATACCTCAATGTTCTGGCGGGATGACGGCAACCGTCGCAGATGGAATTGGGAATCCCAATCCCAATTTGGGCGCGACAAGTCCCGTCGGTGACAATCGGTGGCCGTGGAACAAACCATCCCAACACGCACGACTGCCCCTGATTGACGCACGTCGCGGCGTTGACTGAGCGGCGTTGCTGGAAGATTCGAGGACGGAATCTGCTGCACGGGAGGAGCTCAGTTCTGCAGCTGCCGTGGCTGAGCGCGTGCGTTGCTGCAGAGTTGGCCATCGCTTTGGCACTGGATGAGTGGTGGCTCGGGCTGCAGCCATGATGACCATGGCAACAAAAACACAGCAAGCAACCCGCCACGCTCGCAGTGCGCTCGCACTTGCATGGTTCAGTGTCGCCTCTGGCGTTCAAGATCCACGCAAATGGTGCCATGCGGATGCTCAGGATGTTGTCGTCCACGGCGGATAACGACCGTCATTTCAACAATTCCAGCAACTGCACTTGTCAATGGGAGGTGACGTGGCCCACCTGAACGTCTCTGAAGGTCAGTCCTGGTGTTGCGGTTATGACTTGATCACCAACTCCAGCGACAGCTTCGGGCTGCATGCTGGGCGCCCCGATAGTCTGTTGATATGCTACCGGCGTGAGCTCATCGGCACCATCGATAAATTGCGAAGACGACGGGAGCCTCGATGACGGTGCACTGTTGGATGCCGCGTGTTGGCCACGGGACTAACACGCAAGAACGTCTCGCGCTACGACGACAATGTCACAAGTCGCTATCGTTGCTTCTGAAGTCCTCTAGCTCGTGCCTCTACAGTGGTAACCATGTTGTTCTTGGTATTACAATAACCTATAATGCTTGATGCTCTCGGGCAGCCTCTCCAGCGCTCAAGCATATCCGGCATCAATCGCGCTGAATATAGTGAGAATGAAAACCTCGCAGCAAGTGGCAGCGTGTTGTTGTCAATTGCGCGATATCGGAGGCAAGTTTGTGTCGGCTATCAACTCCACTGGGATGTAACTAATGTCTTCCGCGCCAAGTGGCTCGCAGATGACTGGAGTCACGGAGGGCCCTGCTGAGCTTGCTGATGCATTTTCTTGCACCGACAGACATAACGGTGTGCTTCCTGCAAACACAACTCCCCCTTTGTCAAAATACGTCTCATTGAGCCATGGCGGGAGTGCCGACAGATTGCTTGAGTCCAACGATATCATAGTTAAAGGACAGTCGAGCGGCATCTGAACGTCGGCTGGAAGCGTCGACACAGGGATGGCGTTGAGATGAAGGCTTGAGATGGTCTCTGTCTCGAATAATGCCCTTGGCAGGACGTCAAAACGTGATCCCACGAGAGATAGATCCCACAGCGGCATACGCAGTAGCGACATCGGGAAAGACGTCAGCGGGGACCATTCGAAGTACAGAAAGTAGATGTTTGACCAAGACAAATCAAGATCTTCAGGGAGATCTGTGAGGTTAGTGTGCGAGATCTCAATATCTCGGAGCTGATTCGGCATGTTGGAGGACTGTACGCCCCTCGGAAGCTCCGTCATGTTGACACGGACCACAGAAAACAACCGCAGATTCGGGTGCTTGTCATTGTTGATTTCGGCGTCCGAGTCCCATCGGACGATCGTGGAATTGTCAATCACCAGCGCCAGAAGGCGATTGAACGTTTGCAGCTTAGGTGACATTTCCAAACCGGCGCAGTGATGAATTTGTAAGCAAGCGAGCCCAGTTTCGTCCACGTCATCGAGATATTGGTCAAAGTCGAGTGCAGTTCCCTTGATACCAACACGAGCACAATTGAGCTCAAAAATTGAGCATGCTGGTCGGTTGCTAAGCCACGGGTGCACTTGCGTGACGCAGAGATCGGGCTGAGGTTGTGTTGTGGCTTGAATGTGAGCCACCGCTACAAAAATGCCCCAACAAATGAACACGCCATGAGCAAAGATGTGTGAGCACGATGCTTTCGACGTAACTCGTGTGTCTTCATCAGTGTCTGCGGGTGCAGCCTTTCCTTTCTCAGGTCGAATCCGGATTCTTCGGACTTGTTGTGTTCGTTGGAGGAGCGATTTGATGATCTCCAAGCAGTTCATCATGTTGAGTGCAAAGAACACCCGCCCGAGCGCGTCAGTCCATGACTGAATAAGCAGGATCTGTAACTCAAATACGGTGTTGACGATCCACGGAGTGCTGTACCAACACGTATTGGGAAAATCATTGATCACCGGGTCGTAAGCTTGGTAATACGGAATGAACAGAACAATGGGAACCACCACCGTGGAGACGAAGTCCAGCGTCATGTCCGACACCAGGCACAGCAAACGTTCGGTGGGAACAGAGAGTCGAGTCCCCAATGCCTTGATCAACGGCGTTGTCCAGCAATTCAGCACAACGCACACCACGAAAAAGCGGTTGAGCCATTCGCGGGGAATCAACCGACTCATCCAATACGTTTGGTACGTTTGCAGTGCTGTTTGCAACCCCTCGCGGACAAGAAAGACGAGCTCAAAGTGTGGGCTTTCGACGCTGACGACACTGGTGATCCGCCTGAGTACGAAGCGGAGCGCACGGCTCCCTGTGACCATACATTCGCTGAAGTGGTCAAACGCTGCAACAATACGTGCTTTCTGTGCTGACTGGAGAGTGACCGGCTTCGTGGGCATCAAGCGATTTGTTCTGGCACGCACAACAGACATCCGACGCTTGGTCATGAGCAGAAGCTTGCTGGCTTTGTTGGGTACATCAAACGCGAGCTCTTTGGCAAACAGAGAGCAACAGATCATCTGGAGGACGAAATACGCGTGCAGCGCAGCCAAGATGGCCATAATCGCAATGATCTTCGGGAACTGATCGAAATTGATAGCAATGCCGTAGCCAGGAACTAACCACGAAAAGCTGGTACCTGGAAGCACATGGTAGATTACTGCCGTGGTCGTGTAGTACGAGCAGCATAAGCAGTGGAACCCAAGAC
>NSDO01000900.1:0-12404 GCA_002286825.1 Lagenidium giganteum | reverse complement strand
CCCACGCCATTGCCATGCCTGCGCGGTCATTTTCCCGCGCGCGCGGCGCGCACACAAATCTGGACGATGCCAAGAGCCAAGCACTTGTCCGATGTCGAGAAGGGCAAGATCTTGGCACTGCACAACGACGGTACGTCAATGCTGGGGGACGTCAGTTCGATTCGGTAGACGAACTCAATCGGCAGATTGAGCTATCGTGGTCCCAGATTTCAACAAACTACTTGGCCGAGCTCGTCGCAAGCATGCCTACCCGAATGGCGTCCGTAATCCTCCGGAAACGGACTACTAGGAATTAAACACAGAGTGTTCATATACTTATGCATCGTCCCAAATTTGACGTTTTTGCCGTATCACGACAGTGAAGGCGGGGATGATGCCGAGCGCTTGCCAGCATGTTTGCACGTCCAAAGTAAGTCTGCAGTCCAAGAATCATCGCAATCGGGGTCAAACTGACGCCACAGCGCCAAATTCTTTGGTGTTCATATACTTTTGAAGCGCACTGTAGATACCGTACTCCTAAATTTACGAGCGTGGTAATTTACACGTTGATTTCACTAAAGGACACAACAGGGGCCTGGACGAGAAAGACAAAAAGTATGAAAAAAAATTATGCGTCAGCAGGCGTGGGCAGTGGTGGGCACATCATGGTGGCCAGCTCGGCATCTTGAATTGTCACGCAGACGCATTTGTCCGTCGCATCTGCCAACAGGAGCGCGGCGATGTGTTTGCACTGCATATCACTTGCCATGAGCCAACGAATCCGCACAACTGCATTCGACTTTCACCTACCATTGCCGTCGGACACTTGATGCTGCTGTGGTGGAACGCTGAGCAGCTACAATAATGATCAAAGCAGTTGTAGTAGTTGGGTCCCGCGCCGCTGACCACCGACACATCGAACGGCTGGGAAATCGCAGACAGCGAAGTGCTTTGGGACTGGGACGCGCGGAAACGATTCAGGGACTCGACGCGGAAAAACGTGCGGCCACTTGGCAGCGCTGTGATCTTCTTCACGGCCCCACGCGCAACAAGCTCACTGGCAGTCTGGAGTGTGAGCAGCCCATCCGTGCCAAGCGCAGCCAGCAGGTGGCCATGGTCCTCCGTCACTTGCCCGCCCAGGCGCTTGATGTCGGCCGCCACCTCACGCAGCACTGCTGCCGTCACGGCATCCATTGTCCAAGGAATATTACATACTTCAACACTGAATATTTAAAATAAATATACTGATCTTATGATCCGTGAGGATGAATATATTGTTTTCTTAGCCAGGAACACTGTTGGGCGCACACAGAGACCACCATGGATGACGAGCAGCACCGTGAAGCTGGCGGACGCCGGTCTCGCCGTGAGACCACGCCACGCAAGGCCGAGCAGGAGGAGGCGACGCCCCAGCGAACGCGTCGCTCAACGCGCAACGTTCGATCCACTTACGGCACCAAGGAACGTGAGGAACGAGCAAAGTCGCCCGCGGTGGCCAAGCCAACGCCGACCAAGTCGGCGTCCACCAGCCACAGCTCAGCGACCGCCGCTGCGTCAACCGCGAAGGACAGGCCGTCGGTGCAAGCGATGACTGCATCGGCGCGCACGTCAAGCAAGGCGGTGGTCAGTGTTGCCACTAGTAATATTAATAATGCGGCGGCGGTAGCGTCGCCTGCGCACGCGAACACGACCGCGCCCGCTGCATCAGCAAGTGCAGCGGCGTCGAAGAAGAAGCGGCCAAATCGGAACGTACGAGCAAATGCTGGTGCTGCAAGCACAGCAACGAGTAGTACGCGGTCGAGTGGGAAGAAGCTGCTTGGGCGGTTCAGTGCGCGCGAAGCGACGGCATTGTGCGAAGAGATCCTGGCGCACATCAAGCACAACACGACCCGAGCTGACGTGCTCCAGCGTGATGTGTCACCTGGTAAGCACGCTGTGCTGATGTTGCGATCTTGTTTGTGTGGTATGTGCCGTGCTAAGTGTTTTTGGTGATGTGGTGAATGATTGCAGCTGCCATCGACTGGGGCTTTATCTCTCGGCAGTTGACGATGGTGCATCAACTGACGGCGACGCCCCGCGACTGCCGCGAGCTGTGGAAGTTCCTAGCGTATGGACAAGAACCAACGCACAACAGTGACGACGTTGGGGATGATGCGTCGATGTGGCCGATGTCGGACGCAGACGACTTCGATAGCGCTGCCGTGGGGAAGCAGAGCGAAGGAAGCAGTGCGGTGGTGGGAGCGCAGGCAGACGAAAACAAGCCACAAGAACCAACCCAAGACGATCATGATAATGTGGACAAACCAAGAGTGCAGCTGTACCCGTCGTACAAACTGCCAACTGGAGCGCTGGCAGGGTGGACAAAGCCAACGTGTCAGCCGATGGACCTGCTGCCCCTGAGCTTTGTGGCCAACACATTTCTCAAGAAGAAGCCCGCACCGCCACCCGCGACAGACAAGGACACACCAGCGCCGGCAACGAATGCAAGTAAGCCAGCCATGGCCAGTACCAGCGCTGCTACCAGTGGTTCTGGTAGTGCAGCTGTCGCCACTGCGTCTGGTAAGGAAGCGACCTCGAAGGCCAAACTCCTTTCTTCAGCGCCAAGCACTGCGGTGGCATCACCGCCCACCAAGACAGCCGACAGCCAAACTGAACCAAAGAAGGCCAAGCAACCCGCAAAGCCAACAGCCACCCAGGCGTCTGAACCACCATCCGCGACACCACAGCCTGCCACATCAACGTCCAAGCGACCCAGCAGTGCCCCAAGCGAAGATAACGCGACTGCTGCACCTCCAGTAAAGAAGAAGAAAGCGAGTGAAAAGAGCTCGGCACCGTCTTCCAGCAACAGCACGCCGACGCCCACCAAGCGGAAGGAATTCGTGCCGTCGTCCACGCCACCGCCGTTGGCAGACCCGCCGCGCAGCGCCTTCGACTACTTTTGCCGCATCTATGAAGAGAACCCGAAGGTGTGCATGCTGCCCGACGTGCTGGCTCAAGCGGGCGTGCTGACGGCCACGACAGTGCTCCCGAACGACCGTATTGGGCGCATGCGCTTACTCTACGAACGTGCCCCTGGCAGTGTGTTGAACGCTTGTGAGAAGCTAGCAGCCGACGACCGCGATCGCTACCACAAGGAGTGCCTGCGGCGGCGCCTGTGGGAAAAAGCCATCGCGAGTCAACACAACAGCCCCGCTGCGTCGCCAGCGCCAACCAGGTGCTCGACACCGCAGATCGATGCGGTGGAGCCGTTGCCCGTTGCTGCCATGCCCAGCCCAGAGCTCGAGCCTTTGCCGATCACAAGCGACCCACCCGGCAGCAGTCCAGCCACGCAGTAACCATTGCACCCTTCTGCGCGTAACGACTGCCGGTGGATCGATCGAGCGTGTCGGGAAGGGACGCGCTCGGCGGAGACGTGAACAGCCGCGCGTTCTCCCACTTGCGCACTTGGGCTTGGCATTCGCGTTGTCGTCGGTGTACGAGGAGCAGCACTCGAGCAGCGTTCTTGTTGGTTTTGTGCGATGGTAATGAGGCCGTCGAATGTGATTTGTGTGGCGTTTTTCTGCTAGTGGCTGATGGTTGGCTGTTGTCGGACGATGTTGTTGCTGTGGCATTCCAGATCCGCTTCTTCTTGTTGCAGAACCGTCAGGGCAAGACGCGATTGTCCAAGTGGTACGTTCCTCCGCCGGATGATCAGGACAAGGCCCGCTTGGAGTCCGAAATCCATCGTCTTGTGGTTGCGCGCGACGCCAAGCACACCAATTTCATTGAATTCCGGTCGTACAAGCTCATCTATCGACGCTACGCCGGGCTGTTTTTCATCCTGGGTGTCGATTTGAACGCGAACGAGCTGCTGTGTCTGGAAACGATCCATCTCTTTGTTGAGCTACTGGACCAACAGTTCTCGAACGTGTGTGAGCTCGGCATTGTGTTCAATTTCAACAAAGTTTACTCGATGCTCGATGAGTACATCCTCGGGGGCGAAGTGCAAGAGACGTCAAAGCGCGAGATGCTCGAACGCATCCGAGAGCTGGAGAAACTCGACTGATCCAGCACCATGCAAGTCCAGCAGAGGATTCGCGTTTTGAGGCTGCAATCACGTCCGTCGTGAATTTGCTCTATTGCGGAATTGATTTGAGATATTTTTTATTCTACTATTGCTGATGATTTCTGACCTAGCATGCCTCGTATTCCACGCCGTCTTCATCGAAGAACTTTCGCTGCACAACGTAGCGCACGATCTGCAAGATCTGTTGCTGCTCGGCCGCAATGTCGTTCTTGAGCAATTTACGCAGAAGAGATCCTTTCTCGGCCTTCCACTGCTCTTCCAGCACTTTCTCACTTTTCTTCGTGGCCTGCAACTCCTTCTGTGCCGCTACAACGGCCGCATCGTGACTGAACCCGCACGACTCGCCCTTGGCACACTCCCCACGTTGGAGCAATGCACGGCACGCGAACTGAGCGCGGTCGTGACTGAACTTGCAGCGATCGCCAAACCGGCACTGGTTGCGCAAAAACTTCGCACACAACACCAGTCGTCGTGCACGCTTCGGTGATGGTTCTGCTTCTTCCAGTGCTTCGTTAGCTTCTGCGGCGTCCTTATTGCTGTTCTCTTCAGTCGTGGCATCGTTTGTGGGTTCCTCGGCTGGATCCGCTTGTCCATCTTGCTCTTCTTCGCAATTAGTTGGCTCGGAGGCATCGCTTTCCTCGATCTCACCATCTTCCAAGCCTTCGCTAGACGCTGAACGCTTGCGTTTTCGGACAATTGGAACAGGCGCAGCCGTCGGAGGAGCCGTGCCACGGGCAATGGCTGTCGCCGTCTCTTTCTGCGCCACAACAGTGGATGATGGCCACTTGGAGCGGCGCTCGGCACGCCACTTCGCAATATCTTCCGGCGAGTTCCCCACCAAGACCATGAACTTCTGGCCTTCGACATCGATCTCCTTCAGTCCATTGCCACTAAATTGGCCGTGTGCGGTTTGGTAATGGGCACCCACCACGCGCTTGGAGGCCGTGAACTCACAGTCAGGGACAGTACAAGGCACGTGTGTCAGCACGTGTGCGTTCAGCTGCGACTCGAGCGCAAAGTGCTTGTCGCACGGTTCGCAATGCCATGGCATTGCGTCGCCGTCCTTGCTGTGGTCCATTGGTGGCGTGCTGAGAATCCCTTGCGATGGCGGTGGCGCAGTTGGCAGTGGTGGCGCTCCATGATATGGCTGCTGGTACTGAGGATCGTACTGCTGTTGGCGCTGAGGTGGTTGGTGCTGGTACTGCTGGTGTTGATGCTGATGCTGATGCTGTTGATGGTACTGCTGCTGCTGGTACTGCGGTGGCTGGGACTGAGGGCGGKCGTGGTGCACAAACAACGAGCAATCTTGGATCCAGTGGCCTGGAGTGTTACACTTGTGGCAGCAATAAGTCGGCGGCGGTGGGCGACTAGATTGACGGTGCTGCTGCTGTTGTTGTTGCTGCTGCTGGTGTTGCTGGTGGAACTGATGCGGCTGGTGAGATGGTAGTGGTGGAGCTGGCGCAGAGGGAAGCGGTGGTGCAGCGTACTGCTGCGAGTAGGCACCATGAGGCTGTGGTGGCTGGTACTGCTGGTGTTGGTGCTGTTGCTGTTGCTGCATCATTCCCGTCGTGTACTTGGTTGCGCCCATCGGCGTGGGCAAGAGCGCCGGTGCTGGGGCTGGCGCTGACGGTTGAGCTGGCGCGTGGGCCCCGTTCCACGATCCATTCGAAGAGTTCCCATACGGCGAGCTTGGTTGCGCTTGCGGTGCTGCACCCGTTGGAGCGTACGCTTGCTGTCGCGATTGGTACGCGTTATTGTAGGACGACTGGGCAGCCTGCAGAGCACGCGATTGCGTCTGCGGTGGCATTGGAGCGTTGCCAGCAGCGCTCGGTCTTGGTGAAGACACAGCGTCTTCTCGCGGTGGCGCTGGCTGGTAGCTGTTGCTTGGTGGCGCATTGCCGTACCCGTATGGAGCATGATGCTGTGGTGGCTGCGGTGGTGGCGCCATCGATGGCAGAGGCGGCTGGCCAAACGGCAATTGCTGCATCGCTGGTCCGTGTCCATACTGCATCGCAGGTGGCGGATAATACGCGCCGCCTTGCATTGCGCCTGGGAATTGCTGGTGCTGCTGGAACTGATGGTGCTGCTGTGGCTGCTCGTGGCTTCGGCGTGCGAATGGAGGACCGTGGCGGCCACCACCGCCACCTCTTCCCCGACCTCTGCCGCCACCACCACCACGGTGGCGGCCACCAAAGCCTTGATTATGCGGAAATCGACCCATTTCCAAAGACGCTACACTGCTGCGTGTCGTGTAGTGTGATGCGGTGTCGTCTGTTCACGAGCACGCGGCAATGCAGTGGCGCGGCAGTCGAGTGTCCCAGTCACGCGCTTCCCATCAAGATGCTCTGCTTGGTTGGCTCCTTGCCACTCGTACTTTGCCGGATACATACGGCAGCGTGTCACACGTCGCAGCAGTAACATTCCTTCAACTACAATATCAATACAGTATATTGAAATCGTCCAATCAATATACATCCACCTCGTACACTGGATGATTGGCGGTCGCACAATTTATGGAGGTTTGCGATCTGGGTTTGCCTGCGAACCCGTCGGATCGGACCTGACCCGACCCGCCGCATCCTGCGCTTCCTCCCCCCAGCGCTCACTTGAACGTCGACGGGAACACAAGATGGTACGTGGCAGCACGTGGGGAAATGGCGTGGCGGGAGTGACATCCGGCGTCGATAACGACGACCCGCATGGTCTAATCTGTTGCCGATGTGTGTTTGCTGTCTGTGGCCGCTGCGTTTGGACATCAAGAAGAAGCTCTCGTCGCGCTCCGAGCGCGTGAAGAGCGTGGATCTGCACCCGACGGAGCCATGGGTGCTGTCGGCGCTGTACTCGGGCAGCATCATGATCTGGAACTACGACACACAGACGCTGGTGAAGACGATTGAGGTGTCGCCGCTGCCTGTGCGCAATGCCAAGTTCGTGGCGCGCAAGCAGTGGATCATCACGAGCTCGGACGACATGCAGATCCGCGTGTTCAACTACAACACGATGGAGAAGGTGACCGCATTTGAGGCACACACGGATTACATCCGTCACCTGGAAGTGCACCCAACGCTTCCGTGCGTGCTGAGTTCTGCTGATGACATGACGATCAAGATGTGGGATTGGGAGAAGAACTGGGCGTGCACGCAAGTGTTTGAAGGCCACGGCCATTACGTCATGATGGTCAAGTTCAACCCGAAGGATCAGAACACGTTTGCCAGTGCGTCGCTCGATCGCACTGTGCGCGTGTGGGGCCTCGGCTCGGCGCACCCTCACTTCGCCCTCGAAGGTCACGAGCGCGGTGTCAACTGTATCGACTACTACCCAGGTGGTGACAAGCCGTACTTGATGTCGGGCTCGGACGATCGCACCGTGAAGATTTGGGATTACCAAACGAAGGCCATTATTCACACTCTTGATGGCCACGGCAACAACCTTGCCAGCGTTCTCTTCCACCCTCGTTTGCCAATCATCATTTCGGCCTGCGAAGATGGCGCCGTCCGCATGTGGCACTCAACCACGTACCGCGCCGAGACGACGCTGAACTACGGGATGGAGCGTGCATGGTCTCTCGCGGCTCTCCGCTCGTCGAACAAGCTCGCTATCGGTTATGATGAAGGTACCATGGTGCTCCAGCTCGGACACGACACTCCCGTTGTCAGCATGGACCCAACTGGCAAGCTGATCTGGGCTAACAACAACGACGTGCAGACTGCTAGTGTCAAGGGCGTTGTTGCGGAAATGGGACTCCAGGATGGTGAGAAGATCCCGCTGCCTGCTCGTGACCTTGGTTCGTGCGAAGTGTACCCTCAGAAGGTGAAGCACAACAACAACGGCCGCTACGTTGTGGTGTGTGGCGATGGCGAGTACATCATCTACACTTCGCAGCAATTGCGTAACAAGGCGTTCGGCTCGGCCCTCGACTTCGCGTGGTCGTCAACGGGCACTGGTGACTATGTCGTTCGCGAAAGCATCTCCAAGGTCACGCTGTTCAAGAACTTCAAGGAATACAAGTCGGACAAGCCTCGCGTGTGCTCAGCCGAAGGCCTCTTTGGTGGCACTGGCGCCATTGGTATCAAGGGCAACGACTGCATTGCGATGTACGACTGGGACGAGATGCGCCTGATCCGCAAGATTGATGTCACAGTCAAAAACGTGTTCTGGTCGGATGCCGGCAACCTTGTTGTGCTCGCCTGCGACAGCTCCTTCTACGTGCTGGCCTACAACAAGGACGCCGTGGCGGCTGCCTTTGCCAACGGCACGAACCATCCAGAGGAAGGCGTCGACGGCGCCTTCGAGTTGTTGCACGAAATCTCGGAGAAGGTTGGAATGGGAACGTGGGTTGGCGACTGCTTCCTCTACACCAACGCTGGTGGCCGTCTGAACTACTATGTTGGCGGTGAAGTGATGACGCTCTCGCACTTAGAGCAGAAGATGTACATGCTCGGCTACCTTCCACGAGAGAACTTGGTGTTCCTTATGGACAAGATGAAGAACGTGTACAGCTTCACGGTGTCGCTGGTGATGCTGGAATACCAAACTGCCGTTGTCCGTCGTGACTTCGAGACTGCCAATGCCATCTTGCCCAAGATTCCACATGACCAAATGGATTACGTTGCTCGCTTCCTGGAGTCACAGGGTTTCAAGGAAGAAGCACTGGCGCTCAGCACCGACCCAGATCAGAAGTTTGATTTGGCAGTGCAGTTGGCGAAACTGGACGTCGCGCGCGATATTATGTTGAGCGAGATTGACCAGAAGGGACCAAACCAGCAGCAGGACATGTCGACGGAGACCCAGCACAAGTGGAAGCAATTGGGCGACTTGGCACTCAACGATTTCCAGTTTGGACTCGCTGAAGACTGTGCCATTCGTGCCGATGATTTCAGTCTCTTGTTGATCCTGTACACGAGCCGCGGCGACGCAGCTGGCCTCGAGAAGCTTGCCCATCTTGCTCGCGAGAAGCGTCGATACAACATTGCTTTCGCCTGCTGGCTGATGCTGAACAAAACCACCGAGTGTGTGGAAGTGCTAAAGGAGACCAAGCGCTTCCCGGAGGCTGCTTTCTTTGCCCGCAGCTACTGCCCTTCGAAGATGGAGCTCGTCATGGATAAGTGGCGGGAAGATCTGGCGCAGGTGAGCTCGCGCGCTGCCAAGGCATTGGCTGATCCACAACGCAACGGCGAGTTGTTCGAGAACTTGGATTTGTCTTTCCAAGCGGAAGCTATCCTATTGTCGACGAATACTCAGCTGAGTTCCGCGAGTGATTATGTTACCAAGCATGCGTTCTTGGACAGTGACAACATCTTGGCGGACATTTTGGCTGGCGCTACTAGCCAGGGATTCACCGCCCCTCCACCAGCGGCAGCTCCAGCATCACATACTTCATCTCAAGCAGACGATCAAGCCGAGGCCCAAGCACGAGCTGAAGCAGAAGCTAGGGCTCAAGCCGAAGCCGAAGCACGTGCTCGAGCCCAGGCAGAAGCGGAAGCCCGCGCCCAGGCAGAAGCGGAGGCTCGTGCTCGCGCGGAACATGAAGCCCGCCTTCGTGCAGAGGCTGAAGCTGCGGCTCGTGCTCAGGCTGAACAAGAAGCACGGGAACGCGCCGAGGCTGAAGCGAAGGCTCGCGCTGAGGCAGAGGCGCGTGCACGTGCTGAGGAGGAGGCACGCGCCCGCGCTGAAGCTGAAGCTGAAGCTGAAGCTCGTGCCCGTGCTGAAGCAGAGGCTCGTGCTCGTGCTGAACAGGAAGCTCGTGAGCGCGCAGAAGCTGAGGCGCGTGCCCGTGCTGAGCACGAAGCAAAGTTGCGTGCAGAGGCTGAGGCTCGCGCAAGAGCCGAAGAAGAGGCACGCCTGCGCGCGGAAGCTGAGGCTGCGGCTGCTGAAGCTGCTGCGCGTGCAAAGGCTGAGGAGGAGGCAGCAGCTGCTCGCAGTGCATCATTCGGTTCAAGCTCGTCGGCTCCTTTGAGTGGCTCCTTCGGTGCTCCACCAAGCGGCTCCTCGTTCAGCTTCGGTCCTTCGTCCACATCGAGCGACTTCGGTTTTGGCGCTCCTCCAGCTCCACTCTCAGCACCTGGCTCCTCCGCTTCGGCAACCCCAGCAAGCAACCTGCTAGACTTTGAGCTGGAAACGGATGAAATCGCGTTTGACGACGACGATGCCGATTGGGGTGAGATGTAAATCTCCCTGTAGTGATGTCAGCCCTTGAGCGCGCCTGGCAGCGGCGCTTCGTGTTTGAAAATATAGCAAAGAATCTTCAGCAAAGCTTTCACCTTCGTTCAATTCCGAGGAGACTGCTGAGTGGCTGCCCAGGCAGCCGTGCTGACAGAGGACGTCTGGACATGTGCTGTGTGGTAGATTGAAGGTATGGCCTCTGCCAGAGAAGCAACATTGAGCGTAGATTTTCGTATTCGTTATCATGATCCCCATGCCAAAAGCAAGTCGCTCGACATCAACACTTCTTGCATTTGCTAGTTCCCAGAACCATGATGATCTAACAACTCGATCGCACCTACTACGACTGGTAATTCTCGCTCCGTCGCACTCATTCTCCTTGTCAATCCTTAAAGACGAGACGCATTAGGACCGCCCACGGGGATGGCATTTCCCCCGCGCGTCAACTCCAGCGCCACCATGCCGCTGTCATACCCGACCGAAAGCTCATTCTTCGACTCGCGCGCCGCCAACGCCCACGCGCGCGCCAGACCTTGTGAGATGGTCGTCTGCGGCGCGAACGACGACGAGTCCCACACGCGCACAGCACCGTCCTCGCTGGCTGACGCGACGATCGACAACTCCGGGTGGAACAGCGCAGCCGTGACGTTGGCGGTGTGGCCTTCCAGAGTATGCAGCAAAGTACGAGTCTTGACATCCCAGATGCGGACGGTATGGTCGTCGCCCCCACTCACGAGACGCTGGCCAGTTGGATCGAACGCCACGCAGTTAATGCCGTTCGTATGACCCTCCAGCACGCCAATGCAGTCGCTGCCAGCCATGGACCAGAGGCGAATGGTCTTGTCCAGTGACGCACTGACCACCTGGTTGTTGTTCGTGGGGTGGAACCGAGCCATCATGACGTAGTGCGTGTGTCCCAGGAGCACTTGGACGCACTCCCAGCTACGCCCCCAGTCCCACACCTTGACAGTGCGATCGTCGGCGCATGAGATGATCTTGGGCTGCGTGGGGTGGACTTCAATGAAGCGGATGTAGTCCTGGTGCGCTTCGAATACGGCGATTTGCGTGCCAGCCGTGATGTCGAAGACACGGATCTTGCGATCATCGGCACCAGCGACGATCCAGTTGCGACGAGCAATGAACTTAGCCGTGCGCACAGGTGTGTCCGTGACTTGCCAGCGCAACACGAGCGCATTGGTCTCCGAGTTACGGACTTCGACGAGACCCGTGATGAGTCCTGTCAGGATCCATGGCTGCGTGGGGTGGTATTGGACGCTCTTGACACGGTCGGATGGGGCTGACAGCGTTGTTTGGATGTTGAGAGACTACCTCAACCGAAGAGAAGGCACCGATGAGCTGGTTGTCGAAAGCGGACGACAAACGATGAACATGTATACGTGCTTACCATGATAGAAGAGAGTGAGGTCTTGGTGGTGGTGGTTGCTGAAGCAAGTGAGCGCGAGTTGGCTGTTTGTAATGTGAGCTTGAACGGATGGGATTTTGTTGTTGGTGACACGAGGCTGCTCCGATGGAGCACCACCGCAGCAGCTCCATTGGTGCGGTGATGACAGCCGCTCACTTCAACGGATCTGAGTCCGTGAGGTAGCCAATCAGCACACGCCAGCACAAGGCAAGTTGCCGCCGTCATTCTTGATCGAGAGTGTTTGTATTGGATGGGTGCATTGGCGCACTCACAGTTTGCGTTGGGCTTGTGGCTGGGTTGGTGAGGAGCGCATTACTGTCGACATTTGCACCAGTGCTTGTGTGAGCACGGGCGATGATCAATCGTCCGAGCAGGCTTTGATTGATGAATTGCTGATACGGCTTGGAAGAATAATGAGCAAACTGATGTTCGTGTTACCTACCCGAGTGGAAGGAAAGTTGTGTAGTCTCGAGCACGAAAAACATCGAAGGTATTTCATTCACAAAACCAGATTTAACGCCATAGATCACATCTATCTAGATGTCTGGGTATACCATGAGCGAGTACATGCCACACAAGCCATTTCCGTCACCACCACCACGGCCATCAAAGATCCCACCCCAGCCACCACCACCCCAACCGTTGCGACCACCAGCTGGACTACCGTCGTGCGAGACACCACGCTTCATCTTGAGGAAGCCACGCTCACCCCAGCTCGTGCCCCAAGAGTTCTTGACCATCCAGTACTCAGGCGTCAATCCGTAGACCAGCACT
>NSDO01000899.1:0-12373 GCA_002286825.1 Lagenidium giganteum | reverse complement strand
CCTTTGCACAAGCTTTGACGGCGCGGGCACAAGCTTTGGCTGCCTTCGCACAAGCTTTGACTGCCTTTGCACAAGCTTTGACGGCGCGGGCACAACCTTTGACTGCCTTCGCACAAGCTTTAACTGCCTTCGCACAAGCTTTGACGGCGCGGGCACAACCGTTGACTGCCTGGACACAAGTGGTTTGGCTCCCAGGACACACACACTGACTTGCTGGGCACCATATGGGATATCCTGGTTGCAGCATTTGCAACAAACGAACACATGGCTCGAGAAAAGCAAACGGGTGGTCAGCGCGCCAGATGGATGGAACGACTACGCAACAGCTGCTTGCGCACCTGTCAGTTCTCAAAAAGCAGTCGATGAAGATTGTGGCACGCCCAGCTGCCATCGAACGCCCGACGCGCGTTGCGTTCAAGACGCTTTGCATCCACGTGCTCCAGGAATTGGGTGGGAAGGCCCGCACCAAGGACGAAGTGATTCGCATGATGCGTCGAGCCATCAACGCGTCCCAGTACCGAACAGTGAGCTCGGGCTGCGCCTGTTGGTCTTCTTTTCGCGGCTGCGAGGGACAATATCAAGTCAGTGCCTTCTAAATGCGGTATCGCCGGAACAGCGCTCGCTATAATTGGCGTCGTCCGAGCCTGAAAGGTCGGCGCCATTGCCCTTGCACTTACCGCCAAGCCGAATGCTCATTTCTCCGCCAGGTGGCTCCTCGGCGCCAGCAAAAATGCCGGCGCGGATGCCAGCACCACTGCCGGCACCAAAGGCTGTTCCCGCGCTCCCAGCACCAGTGGTCGGTGGTGACCAAGGCACGGCCAACCGTACCGGCATTACCGGTACTGCGTGTGTGATCGACCGCACGGCCGACGACACGCCTGTGATCGATTTGACCGGGGAAGACGACGAAGACGACGAAGCTGAATGGTCAAGCGGCCTCAATCTAGCAGGTAAGCCCCCGCACATCGTCAGGCACATCATTGACCATCGTAAGCCCCCTAGCGGCGAGAAGAAGTACCTCGTCGATTGGGAGCCTACATGGGAAAACGGGCACAGGCTGCCACCTGCAGAAATCGTCCGCTACAAGAAGCGATTGATGAAGCTCGTCCGTGAGCGCTACATTCTTTAAGTAGGATGCACATGCACAATCAAACGCATTGGGAACTTTTGTGAACTTTTGTATATTATCTCTTGTTTTTTTACGTCGATCACCGACCCACAGCTCACGGACTTGGGTTGGACCTTCACGCATTTCGCTAATTAGCATCATGCTCTTTGGCACATCGGCCACACGCACGCACGGCGCTCGAATCTCCACCTCAAGGGTCGACTTTGACGAAACAACGTGGCTCTTTCGCGGTCATCCGCTCATCAGTAAATCTAGCTATTACGAAAGTCACCCACAACACGCTCACCACACCGTGGACTTGTTGCTCGGGTCGGGTTCATCTTCTTCACTTCTTCGTCGCGGTACTTGGCGCACCAGTTCTGCGCGAACGACACAAAGAACAGTTTGTCGTTCTTGATGTTCTGCGGCGCTGGCAGGCTCGAATGTACGTGTGGTAGGCTTCCAAAGCCAGCTTGATGCCGCCGTTGTCGGCAATGTTTTCGCCGATCGTGTTGTTGCCATTCACAGTCGCGACGACACTGCCACTCTCGCCAACGATATCAAACTTGGAGTAATGCGTGCGCAGGCAGTCGGCTCGGCGCTCGAACTCGGCTGTTGACGCCACCAGGCGTTTTGGTTGCCATCGCCATCGAACATGCGACCCGAGAGGCGTTCCAGGTCGGACTGGAGCGGCGCCGTGCGAGTCGATCTATGGAGGCAGTGTCGGTGCACGATGCAAACAGCCTGGACACTTCGTCGTCGCCTCCGGTTTGTATGATTTGCTTGATGATTGCGTCGTTGCGATCACTAATGGTGCCTGACGCATGCGCGCGCTTGGGTTGGTCTGCATCACAGAGCGCATCACACGTCAGCTCGCCGTCCTCTGCTGGTGTCGATGAACAGGCTCATCACTTCTATTGCCAGGGATGAGGTATATCTCATAAGCGTGGGATGCATTTGTTTTCATTCGCTGGATTGGTAGAAGTCGAAGAGAAACAAGCTACTGATAACAGAAGGCAATCGAAAGCCCTGTCCCTCGGTTTACACGCGCTCGATGGTGTTGTACTTGCTCTCAATGGCGAGGAGCTCCTTGGCCAGCTTGGTGTTCTCCTTCTCCAGCTCTTCTTCCACCTTGGCAACGCGGTCAATCACTTCCTGCACCTGGGCAATCTCCTTCTCATCCTGACCATCAGTCTTCTCGCCGGTGCGCTGGCGCTTTGGAGAGGGAGGGCCTGCCATTCTTCGTTTCGTTGCGCGCGGGTGCGAGGGTGCTTGCTCTGCGTTGGATGAAAGTGCCGTCTGCTGCATCAGATGGCAATCGTGTTTGCATTACTGCACATCCGGAGGCGGCGTCGGGACCTGGCTCTTCCGGGCATGCCGCGAACCGAGGCGAGAACGGCTTGCTTGATTGGCCAAAATGAAGTCCCTGGACATGAGATGTGATTGGCCATTATGCATACACCAATAACTGAAATTGCGTTATGTGATTCTGTACTACTCATTGTATTTCACCTTCTTTTGATGTGTTGCTCTGTTTCTCTCTAATCTTGTCCATTGAAATATCGAATATTCAATGGTATACTTATTGTACGTGTCGTGCATTACAATACAAAACCGTTTTGTGTACACTGTCTCGCACACAGCCGTCTTGTACATAGAGGTCACCCAACGTTGCAGCATCACCAGCTGATCCATTGCAATTCTTTGACGATGCGACTTGTTCGTTCTGTCTAGTGTCGTCTTTATCGCCACAGTCGATCATGCAGCATCGCTATTAATCCGACAAATCTGGCTGTCAATAATGGCTTGTTTGTCCGTGGCGTATTTGCGCATGCATCCATCCTATACAACGCCATGGGCTCCACTCAGTTTTGCGCCGCGGAAACCGCGCTGGTTGTATCGATGACGATGAGTGTCGAGAATGCCTCGTTTTTGACTGCGGGCGGTGTTTGGCTTACTCATTTCACCGATGGATCGCTCCACTGCGGAGCAAAATAGCGTCATCTTATCTGACCTATATGCGTGCATACGAACCATCCCCGAGGTCATTTATAGACACGATGCTATCATGCGGATGGGAGCATTGCTGGCTGTGAGCATGGTCTATTAGGTTCGGAAGAGAGCCGTGCATGATGGTGTCGCTGATGCATGCGACGCGCGAACGGCTCGCACGCATCGATATGAGGGAAGTGATCGCCTTCAGCTTGCTTGGCGGCGTGCTAGCGTTGACGATCGCGGTCGTAGGAATCGATTTGGTTGGTGAGCTCACGCAGAACATTTCGCTGATGCTCAATCTGAAGCACGACCAGCCCGTTCAGCTGCTGCTCGACTCGTTGAGTGCCCTGGTCGCCCTGCCGAATGTGTCCACGACGTCGACAGGATACGCGCCACTGCGAGACGACCAAGTGATGGAATATCGCATGTATCTCGGGCCGAACTACATGGACGAGCAGGGCATGTTCCCCAAGTACATTGACGCGCTCACCCGCCGTCGATATCGTGTGCTGGAAGGGATGACCAAATCATTGTGGAACCAGACGCACGACATCCGATCATCTATGGGAAGTATTGGTCATGGCATTGACTGGTGGGACCTGGTGAGCTCGCCAATGGACGTCCAAGGTACAATTCGCTTCACTGGCACGCCGACAGACATGAGGCTCTTGTCGATGAACTACTCGGCACTTAAAGACCGGTTCCAGCTTGACCCTGACACGGGAGTGATGAACCTCGACGCAATCAACTCGCTCGTCCCACAATCTTCGATCCCGAAGCGACAGCAGCTCACCGCAATCATGTACAAGGAATACTCGACGGATCCACAGCAGCTCCCGTCATTCAACCTTCGCATTGCGTCGAACGAGTGGCTAGCTCGCGTCGGAGCGCGTGATTTCGCTGGCGATACGGCCGTCCCGAACGCAACGTGTTCGCTGCGGCAAAAGCCGACATACGTGTGGTTCGACTACGGCTATTGGCGTCCTTTAGATTTCTTCCCGGGCGACAACTACAAGACACGCTATTCCAACATCTCCTACGGCGACTGGGTGATCGAGTGCGACACCCCCAGCATCACATTCCAAGCCAAGAACATTCGTTGGTACGCAGGCTTGCGGAACCGTCACTCGACGATCTTCCATCAGCTTGGAGTCCAGGTCGAAAGCTCGCGTAAGATCATTTTCACCCAGCAGATGCTCTTGAACGCGAGTGCTCCAACCAGCACGCATGAAATTCCGATCCGAAGTCTGGTCTCGATGCCAAACAACGGGCCGTTGACCCCATTGCCATCGACGCTCTACGTTGTGGAGACTGACACGTTGGCAAGCACAGTGCGCTCGGTTTGGTTGGTCATCGCCTTGATTCTGCTTCTTCACGTCCGCTCGTCACTGGTTGGATTCCGCACGTTGCTGCATTTCCTGTTGGAGTCTCCGCTCGGCATTGTCATCAACTTGACTTGTGCCATTGTGACCATGTCAACCGGCGTGGAGCGCGCCATGATTCTTGCCGATGCTCCCGTGGGCACGTCGTTCAAACGCATTGCCTATATGGCTGTCGCGCTTCGACCGTTCACGATTCCATCCATGCTGCTGACCAAGGCCGTGATCAGCTTGTTTTACGGCACCAAGCACGTGACTCCGTACGTGTCGATCCGTGAAAGCACAGTGTTGCTCTTTGTGCAGATCCTGGTCATCAATTTGACGTCCTCAACAGTTGTGACAGCGGGCTTGCACGCCGGGACAACCGTTGACGACGTCAACTCATTTGTTTGGCACTTTCACGGCACGACGGTGGCGATCACGGGTGGCTTCATCTACGCTCAACTGCTGCTTCGGCACGAATTGCGAGCGCTTTGTGTCACGCGTTCGCAGGCGCGAATAATTGGCACAGCTATCGATGCCGAGACACCGGAACCGAGCAAGGACGTGTATGGGACCAAGCCTGCAAAGCGCCATAAACATAAGCCTGCCGACGCCCCATCGGATCATCAACTAGCAACCTCAAGTTCGCTTCCAGCGTACGACGAGTACGTTGGTAGCCGCTTCTTTGCCTTTGGCTTTCTTTCCCTCGTCAATGTCAACGGCCGCAGGTGCCGCGTCTTGGATGGCGCCCCACTGTGGATGGAAGCGATCTTCAATTTCAACTGGAATGGACCAGATCGGTACAATCGAATGTTGCGCACAGGTCGCGTTGTGTTTGTCAGCTGCGTAGGCCAGTTTGTGACCACAGATGTTGTCTTGGATGCCAAGCAAAGCAAAGACACAGGCGCCGTATATCTCGGTTGAAATCGTATGGAGGAAAGTAATATGAGCAGGCGCGCCGAGTTGGAGAGCTTTCCCGGTTGCGTGGAGTCCTCAACACCCGCACAGTAGTCGGATATGCGAGGGTCGAGGACTAGTACTAGAAGACGGCAATTGACAATCGAATACGCTCTCGTGGAATAAATTATACTTGGGGACCCTCGGTATGGTACATCTGAGCTTTATCTACAAACACTAGTTCTGACTGAACATGCTGGTGCCTGTGTTGGACTTGGCTTTCAACGCATTCCTCTGCGGAGGACCGGCGATGCCTTCATCCGGCACCATGGACGGTGGTTTGGACATGTTGGTGGACGGGCGCACTCGTGTGAGTGAGCTGCGCTCACCACCCGTGCCCCAGTACACGTCGTGGATCTTCGGAGCAAACAAGATGAGCAGCGTCGTCGTCGTACAAAAGAAAATGGAGCCAATGGCCAACACCGCGCGCACGGTCACGTCGTCTCGAAGGAGGTACAGCGCAGGCAAGACGATGAAGCACACCATCATGATTGAGAAGATGGCCATCCCCACGGACGAGAAGTCGCGCATGTCCGGGATGACGACGTTCCTTGTGGTTGTCGCGGTGTACGCAGCCAGCGCCAGCAGCAGCGCCTTGTAGCCCAGCATGATGCCCCAAAACGCATCGGTTCCAGTCACGCACTGGTCCGTGACATAACGCGTGAGGAACATTGGCGTCTCGGGGTGCCGCCCGGTGAACTTGCGCACCAGCTCGAACGGATCCGCAAAGGTCCAGCAGAGCAACACGGTGCAATCGACCAACACCAACAGACCGATGATCTTGTACAGGTCCTTGTTCAGGATAACAATTCTCTTGAGGCCACCGGAAGACGTCGACAGAATGCGGTGGACGCGGTACGTCTTCGAGAACATGGAGCTAAATACCAGTGTGAAGCCGAGCGACAACAGCCACAGACGGCGCAGACAGACAGACACTCCCGTATCGCACGGCTGGATCGGTTCACGGCTAGGATCTCCCACAAACGTCGTCACGTTGACGACCAGTGTGGTTTCTGCGGCGCAGAACTGAGTCGAATCCATGGTGAAGTGCGGAATGGCTGCGTACGCAAGGATGGCGCCAATAAACATCACGTTGTTGATGGCCGGACTCGACAGCTTGATGGTCGACTTGGCGCGGTGGCGATGCTGGAAGATCGCCAGTGCCAACGTGAGCACAACGCCGACGCCACACAACACGATCGACACCACCAACAGTGCTGACGTGTACGTCACGCGTGTCTCCAGTTCCTCCTGAGCAGACTGGAAGAGAATCGGTTCTGTGTGCACGTTGTGGCCGTGATACTGGAACTCGGTCGTTTCTTGCTGGAAGGCGAAGATGGTGAGCACGTCGCGGTCGCGTGGGATGGCATGGTCCATGCTGGTGGCATTCGTGCCTTCACTCGTAATGCGCTTGCGACGGAAGCGCACGATGGACCAGCCATTCAGGATGACACCGTCGGCGTCTTCCACGTCGTTCTTGCCGCCTCGAGCCGTGTCCAGCGCTGGCTTGCCGACGTTCATGACGGCTTTATAGTCGTTGATGTCCCATTGTCCGTCCACAAAGCGAGCGATCACGATGTCGGCGCCGATCATCATTCCACGCTGGTTGGGCTCAAAGCCAATGCCAATCCAGCCGAGCGTCTTCACCTGCAGCATGAAATTGACGTACGTGTCGTCGGCGCTCCACAGCAGTTTGTACGTGCCCTCCATCACGATCAACTCGTTGTCGTACTTGATCACGGGCGTGAACCCGGCCATTCCTGGGGCTGGGTAGCCGTCTTTCGTCTGGAAATTCTCGGGAATCGGTGGATCCGTGTACCGTTTGTCGAGGTAAAACACGTTCTCGGGGAGGTCGGTCGTCGTGAGGATCGTGTTGCGCTGGATGACATCGGACAACTTGGTGCCCAAGATCTCCGACAGCTCGTCGTTCGCAAACTGCTCGTTTTCGAACCAGAACCGGTCGCCGTCGCGGAGTTTGTTGAAAGTGTCTTCCAGAATGGCCGCGTACAGCGGACCCACGAGCGACGACCCGAGTTTCTCTTCGTCCAGACCGCCCACGTACAAGTCGACGTCCGAGATGTTGGGAAAAACCTTTTCCAGCACCTCGATGTCGTCTGCGTCCGTGGTCACGTCCTTCCAACGCGTAGGTATCGACAGATTGTACGCCCGACGCGTCGTGGCGTAGTCGGCAATGCCGTGGTCGCGTCCTCGCTGGATGCTTCTCGCTGCCAAGTCGGTGCCTCCGATCGTGGTACCACGTGGATTACCGAACAGAAAACTCCGAGGCCCCATGGCAAAGCGCAGGTCGGACTTGCCCGGTCGTTGCCGAACGGAGCCCCGCAGGATGGCTTCGATGGCGTGGTTGAGCTGGCCATAGTAGCCGTTGAACAGGTTCTCCGACAGCTCCAAGTGGTCGGCGCGGTTGTTTTGGTCGAAGCGGTACACGGCGTTCTGCAGCTCGCTGTGGCCGTACCGGAACGCGCACACGTTGAACTCGTGCAGCAAGCGAGGCACGACCGTGGCGTCGTACGCCGTCCACAGGACCGGCGGCTTGCCCAGCACGGCAGGCAGGTACTCGTACAGCGAGATCTTTTGCCACAGCGCCACCACGCGTCGGCGGGCCTCCTGATATAGCGTCTCGTCGTCCCAGGTCGGATTCACGTCGTGCAAGAGGTCGCACCAGCGATTGTGTTCGCGCACAAAGACGGTGTGCATCGCAAACAGCACCGAATGCACGTTCGCTCGGGGATCGCCCGCTGCGCGCATGCGGCACGGGCACTGGGCTTCGTGCTCCATAAACAGCTTGAGGTCGGGCAACAGCTCGTGCGGGTCCAGCGCCATCTTGCCCTTCTTCCTCGTGCGCAGGGCCTTGGCGCGTTCGTCCGTGTGGCCGTAGACGTTGGAGGCGTCGATGAACGCTGTCTGGCCGTTGGTTTGCATCCGCGGGTTGCTGGAACTCGAGCCGGTGCCTGGCACGTACGCCGAGCGATAGAACGACATGTTGGCGCCGTTGGCCTTGTTGCAGTTGATGTCGAACACCGGGTCGCACTGGGGGATCGTGATCGGCCAGTACTCGTCCGACGCGGTCGTGTAGCTGATGTCGTGCGCCAGTAGCTGGCCAAAGTAGATGAGAAGCATCGACACGTCGACAGTCTGGATAGCGTCTTCGCGACCAAACAGTTCGTTGCTGATCACGCGTGGCAGTGGACGCTGGTCGCCTGCTGGAGCGTTCTGCCCATCTGTGTAGTAATGGGCTTCCTTCCAGACGTACACATCGCCCGTTTGGCCCCACGTCGGATTCGCAACGTTGTTGCCACTGCCGTTGATGGTTCTGTACGTGCCAGTGGCAACCGGAAGGTACGTCGCCAAGGACGAATATGGTGAAATGGTGACGGCACCGATTTTCGTGGCGCTCGGAGCACGGGCAATGGCGTCCGTGGCGCCGTAGGCAACAACGATGTGTATCAGCTTGGTCATGTCGATCACTCGGTCGTTGGCCGTGTCAGTCGGAGCGAGCGGGCGATCAAACTGAATGGACGTCCAGCCGTCTTCTTCCCACCCGTCCACGTTGAGCAGGTCGTTCTTGCCGTTGTGGGCAGTGTCGCTCGTGGACTGCGTGCCATCGATCCATCCGATTCGATCGTCGACCGTCACAGCGCCCGTCTTGCCGTTGGCAAATCCCATGGCAATGTCGGCGCCTTCGACCGACGCGTGCGTGAAGCCGACGCCGAGCCAGCCGGTCGTGTTGGCTTGAATCAGCACCTTGAGGTAGACGTCGGACGTGCACCAGCGGATGTAGAACGTGTCGTCTAGCAACGCGCGCTGGAACGAGCACGGGAAGCCCCGCAGCGACGGCGATGCAGTCGCTGTTGTTGTCTTGACAGACAAGTCGCCCGTGAAGAGCCATGCCGCAACCGTTGCCACCGCCGTGGCACGGCGCGACCAACCTCGAGTCTGCATCATTTGCACAACGTGGGTGCGTCTAGAATGCCCAACGGCGACTTTCACACACAGGCCAGCGCCTTCCACAACGAGTTGGCCTGTTGTCACGTGCCGATGGCAGCGAATTGGCAAGTGATCGTGACTTGAGCTCGCTGACGCATCTCGTCGGCCCTGCAATGCGATAAGACGACGCCGAAACCACCAAGCAGGAACTTGTGCCGTTGGCATTGATTCCTCGTCGCGCCATTGGCCATTACAGCTTCAGCGACCAGATTGCAGCTGACCGTTTACTGAGATTATTATTGTGAGCGAGCGTGGTATTTCAAGCTCGTCAACCCTGCTCCGCCCCAGCTTGCTTTGACTCAGGAATGCGATTCCGCCTCTGATCCGATGCCCATGCGGCATTATCTGTCGGTTGCAGCCACTCCATTGGTGCCCCTTTTGCCGCAGATCACTGTATTCCAAACGAGCGGCCGCAATCTGGAATAGATGTGTTCAAAGCGATCGAGCGAAGTCGCAGCCAGCCACGTGGCCGGCTTTGGCGAATGTTCTCGCACGTTTGCGTCGAGGTCACGAATAGCCAACCAACTGACCGAACTCACCGCGGGGGAACGGCGTCGCAACAAGTGCACGTGGTGGCGGGAGAGTGCCCGGAGGATGATCACAAGATAATCGAGCCTCTCCCAGCTTTGCCAAACCAAAGGTCAGTTTGTGAGCAACATGGTTGGCAAGATTCCTCGTACACAGCGATACTATCAAGGTTAAACGGGCACGATTACCGAAGATACGTGGCATCGTTGCGATCGTCGCCGTTGTTTCTTGTGGTTCGGAGATCTTGGTGTTGTTTCAGGTACTGGCGCAGCTCAAAGGTGATCATAATGGCGGACGGGCGGTCGCTGGGTTTGTGTGACGCGCATTTGAGTGCCAACGTCGAAATTTCGCTCGGACACGTGGGTTTGAACGTCGGCGTGAGCGATCCGGCAATGACCAGACTGGCAACCGCGGAATCGGACATCGATTCGTTGTCTTCAGCTGCAAAGTCTTGATATGGAAGCATGTGCGTGTCAAGCTCGCTCAGAATCATCCCGAACGAATAAATGTCTGCCGATTCATCGTAATGCTTTCCCATCAGCACTTCGGGCGCCATCCAACGAACCGTGCCAACACAGCAAGTCATGGTGTCGTCGTCGATGTTAGATCTCGCCACCCCAAAGTCACTCAGCTTGGCATGCATGTCCATGTCGAGCAGGATATTCTTCGACTTGAGGTCTCGATGAACCAACACGGGGTCCAGCGAATGCAAGTAAACCAGTGCTTCGGCGATATCCAGCGCAATGTTGGGCTTGGACGCCACCCAGAGCTCATCAAACGACGGCGCGTTGCTCAAGTACGATCGTAAGTCCCCGTTTTCCATGAATTCGGTGACCAATTGCAGATCCAATTCCTTCGTCCACGTGACGCCGACAAATCCAACAACTCGTGGGTGTTGCAGCTTCGCCATCAGCTTGATTTCGTCGGCAAACTGCTGAATCTGTTCCCGCGGTGGGTTTGCGTCCTTCAATGTCTTGATCGCGACAACCTCATCCTTGTACATGCCTTGCCAGACGTGACCAAACATTCCTGTCGAAATGTGAGTTTGCTTCACAACCAACTCCGCATCCAAACGGTTGTTCAGCAAGTCTTCGTCGTCCCAGACGGAATCAACTTCTCCATCACGCTTCATGTTTTCGAGCTTCTTCAGCTGAGCGATTCGAACCTTGCGCTTGAACCACGCAAAAGCTGCCACCATGACAATCAAACACACAAGAAAGACGTTCAACAGTAGCAGCACCACTGGCTTCTGCTTGCCTTTGCCGTTGTCCTTCGAGTTCTGAATGACCGTTGAAGTATCGGCGCCCGAGCACACTGTCATCCCGTGGAGGATGTTGGGCTTGGCGCAATCGACGGCAAACTGGCGCTGTTCCATTCGCAACGAAGCGATTCTGTTGAAAAACGCAAATTCCTCCAAAGACGGCCTGTAGTTCGCGATGGGATTCTTCGTGAGATCTAGCAAGTCCAGCGCAGTCATCTTGAACAACGACGGAGGCAGGCTGCTGAGGTTGTTGCCGTGCAAATCGAGCTCACGGATTACTGTCGTGTCTTGAAAATCGAACGCGTTGAGTCGATTGTGCGAGACGTTGATCGATTTCGCTTGCGGATATCGACCTGTGACCGACACAAGCTGGTTTCCTTGTAACAATCTGCAGGCAATGCAGGCATTATTTCTGCAATCTGTCCAACACATACATCCGCCGCGCACTACGCACAAGTGCTCAATTGTTTGCAGGTTGGTCGAGAACGGAAAGGACGTGAGATTGCAAAACGCGATCGTTCTGCACGCACAGCAAAAGAACGGCGTTGTGAAGTCCACCGATTCGCACCAGCTGCTCCTGCTAGGCATGACCACGTACACGTTCTTGAGCTGGGTCAATTGACTGAAATCCGCGGGCAGTGAAGCGAGGTCTGAGAACGAGACTATGAACCGTGTCAGTGACTTCGGCAGTGTGTTTTCCTGGATAGTTTTGAGTGTGTCGGATCCCAGTTCTAGCGTCAAAAGCGACGGGGGCAACGTGTTGGGCTTGAGCTCGACAATCGGATTGTCCACGAGGTTGCTACAACAAAATACCAACGAGTAAACACTGAGAACTTCCATCTGCGTTCGTGGCATCCTTACAGCCACTGCAGCGACGCCAACTTCTCGACGCCAGACGGGATCTCTGTCAAGCTGCAGTTATCAATCTCACTGCAAGAAGTACATCCGTGAGCAAACCACAATTCGAGACTGGCACCTGCGGGAAGCAGTGGACGTACAGCACGAACAACGACTGTGGCAACTGGCTGACGTCAAACGTTTCGAACATGTTCCCACTCAAGGACCTGAGGCAATCGACAGTGTGAAGGACCGCGACCAAGGCGACCAAATGGAAACTGTGTAATCTCAGTAAACGGTCAGCTGCAATCTGGTCGCTGA
>NSDO01000898.1:0-12436 GCA_002286825.1 Lagenidium giganteum | reverse complement strand
GATGTATTCGTGCGCGGCAGCTCGATGGGCCTCTGGACCGAGCTCACGGAGGAGGTGCTCACACAGGGAGTCACCCACAAGGGATGACATCCGTTGGATGGCGTTCCACTCCATCCGCGACCGATGAAGGAAGTTCTCCGGGACGAGATCAATCGGTGCAGGGGTCGCTCCAGCGATTGCCATTGTAGCCGAGGTGTTGGAAGGACTACGAAGTGCTACCAGGTGTAACGGGACTGCTGATCCGTTACCTTAGCGTACACTAGTGCGCTGACAGAGGAGACGAGGCTAGACGATGGAAAATCGAACTCTGTTATTGTGTGCATGTTGGCCGTTGCACTGACAACGGCGACGCCACTCAAAATGAGTGGCGGTAAAACCTATGGGTATTTCTACCAATCAGAATATAAGTATGCAATATCTACCAATCAGGGTGTAAGCCCATTACACAGCATCTTCTAGGCAAATGCAACCATGGAATTGCCGAGGATCTCGGCAATTCGTACATGATTCCTCCAAACCAATCATCGCATTGGGCGAGTCGAATAGCGCAACGAATGGCTATATCCAAACGAAGCGACAATTCAACATTGAACTTGAACTGTGCGTGGAAACACAACAGCAAGTGGCATGCTGCATGGAAACTGGCACCTCCCCATCCATCTTTCACTCGACCCGACCAAGCTTAGGAGCTCGACCACGATGCAAATCGAGCCAATCCGTTGATCGTGGTCGTACTTCGACCTGAACCTTATTAGTCGGGTCGATCGAGTTTGATCGACTGTGTCTCTGTCGTGGTTATGTACCCTTGGATTTCTGTCGGACGCCACCCGCTCATTCGTTCTATGTCCACGACGGATGCATGGATGCCAGCACATGGGAACATGAGCAGGGTGAGTGAGTCACGAGCCTCACTCTGGTTTGTGCGTCACGATGATGGAGAAAGTCCACCAGAGCCTATGTACCCTGTCAGCACCTGAGCTGACATTTTCGCCGTGCAGTTTGCTTCATGAAATGAGAAATATTCACTTTCTTGGGGCCGCAGTGGCAACGGTCGATGACAAGACTCTGGACTCGCGGTGAGCACTAATCGGGCCAACACCGAGTGTGTTGGTAGCGTAGGAAGTGTTGGTCACGCCGCGTCTGCAGGCTACTTAGGAGAAGCGCTTGCGCACGGTGCGATGACGCGTCACGTTCCTCTGGGGTGCCCCAGTGGCGTCGCCAAATGCTGACGAGGGTGGCTGTGGCATCAGCTTCCCATCCAGCTTGGACGTACTCATGGTAAATGGTTGTGCTATTGACGCTATCGTCAAGGATGGCGTGGCGCAACTCCAACGTCGCCAGGTCAATTATATCTCGGCCAGTGATACAAATCAAGTCGTCGCTGAAACTCGAGTATATTACGACCAAATGAGGAGGACCTAATACCTAAATAGAAGAGACCCGCTATGTGGGATCCCGCCCAAGCCTCAGTGACCTTGGTCTCCTGCCGCACATGGAACGAGCGAACCAGTGCGCGATGTCTTCGTTTAGAAAGCTTGCGACTTTGCGATGCAGCGCCGTGGATCCATGATGCGATGTCGTGTGTGGTACGAATCAACTTCACCCACAGCATCAAATTCACGTGGAGCTTCTCGGCATACGTGGTGCTGTAGCTTTTATAAGAGCTACAGTGGTGGACCACCACCACATAAGGTATATTGAGGAACGATTGATCCGGCCAAGCAGGCTAACTCATCTTGTAATGGTCAAGCTACAGCTGGCTGAGAATCTCAACGACCTGCCTTGCGCTCGGTCGCATCCGCTCATCCTTGAGCAAACACGCCTCACCTAGTTTCCGGATGGCCTCTGGCGTCTGTGACGAGAACTGGATCTCAAGCTCACCCTTCAGCAGCATCCCCATGATCTGCAGGCCGCTCCGTTGAATATCGCTGAACGGCACACGACCCGTGTCTAGCTCATACAGCACGACTCCAAACGAATAAATGTCCGACTTCTCGCTGTACCGCTGGCCGTGGAGCACCTCCGGAGCCACCCAGTACGGCGTGCCAATCTCGGCCGTCATCGTCGACTCGACGCGGTCGCGACTGACGCCAAAGTCGATGATCAGCGGCGTGTGGTCGTCAGCGAGAAGGACGTTGTTGGCCTTGATGTCTCGATGGATGATGGGCGTCGCACGATCATGCAAGTAGTCAAGACCGCGGGCAACGCCCAGCGCGATGTGGGCCTTTTCGACGTTCCAGCTCATCATCTGATGGAACCGCTTGAGCAAAGTACTCAAATCGCCGGTCGCACAGTACGGCATCGCCATGCACAGATCGTCCACTTGAGACCACGAGACGCCTTCGAGCTTAATGATGTTCGGATGGTTGAGCGAGGCGTGCAGCTCGATCTCGCTGATGAACTGACGTACGCTTCGCTCTTGTTGGCGTGTGTGCGGCAGCATTCGCTTGACGGCGATTTGCCGTTCTTGGTACGTGCAGCGCCGGACTTCGCCAAAGCCACCGTGCGAGAGCTGTTCTTCAAAGGTCAGTTGGGAGAGGTCAAGCCGCTGTTGCGTGAACACTGGGTTTTGTTCGAGACTGCTGAGGACAGCACCACTCCAGTTGACTGGTGGTTGGTGGATGTCCGAGGAGCGCAACGAAGCAAAACTCGACGCCGTCGTTCGCATTGTCATACCCGATGACCGTGTATCCATGAACGCAGCGTATGCGAATTTCGGTGAAGTCGGAGTGTCTTCGGTGTTGCTGGGATCTGCGAGCGGTGACAATGGACCTGCGTTCCATAACGCTAATGCGTTCGTATTTCGTGCGTTTTGTGGATTCATCTCAATCCATTCCTCGCTCTTTTGAGACTGAGCTCGTCGACGTCTGAGGAAGAATACAATCGCTCCGATGAGAATCAAAATGAGTGGAACCGTGATGCCGAGGATCAGTGGAACGTGGGAGCTGCCATCAGTGCTCCCAGTATCGGTGCTCCCGTCCCCGTCGCTGGAAGGGCCGTCGCTGCTTTCATCGCCGGAGGGAAGGTGGGTACTGACGCCACTTGAGTGGTGGTCGCTGGAATGGCGATCGAGTTGGTTTGAGCGGTCATTGGCGTCGTCACCGAATCCCCCATGCGACGATGAGCCGTCGTCAGTGTGGTCATCGAAGCCGCTGTCGGATGATGAGCCTTCTTCGTCAGACACCACACGCCAGAGTTCAACCGTAGCATTCCCTTCCATCGCGCTCATGTTCGCACTTGCGTCGGATCCTCGTGTACGTTGGAATGCCAAAGTCGTTGTGAGAGCAGAAATGCTGAGATGAGATCACCACTGAGACGGACCTCTCTCAGCAGATCTCGGGCGGAGTGTCCAAAGGATTGGCTGGTGGGGTGAGGCCTTCTCCCACATATCTCAGGCATCGGCCAACGGGGAGTCCCTGCTCAGCAGCAGGCAAGTCTGCTGCTTGTGTCCAAACTGACATCATGTGGTGATCATGAGCCATGTGCCAGCTTTTGAGACAAGGAGGGTCAGCAGGACACCAGGTGGAAGGAAATATTCCTGCTCCATCCCAGAGAAAGCATGTTGCATTGCTGTGGCATTCGTTTCGTTGGTCTCGTTGTCCTCAGTGGAATGTCCATTTAATAGCGGTCACAAGCACCTCGTGAATGCGTAAATCGACGCTTTGCGTCGGGGACTCCGAACCAGCGGAAGCAGAAGCCTTATGTGGTATCATCACAAACCCATCATTTTGACTGCCAGTCTTCCTCTCGCCATGTCGGTGTCGGAGAGTTTTCAATCCTAACATACAATCTGCCGGTGCTGTCAACGTTTTCCCGCTGTGGCATTTCTCAATGAACACTGTGTTTTGACTGGCTGGAGACTGTACCAGTCTAGTTACCTTGTGGCTGGTTGATGTCGCGGCGCAACGAATCGAATCTCAAGGCTGAACGTGAGTCCGTTTTCGCTGCTGTTCCGGATAATTGCGTGTTTGTGAACGCAACGGATGCGAATTCTGGAAGGCGTGTCGTCGTAATCGTTTCAAGCAGCGGTGACAACGCACCTGCGGTTGGTGACACTCATTCACCTCAATCCATGCCTTCCTCTTCTAAATTCGCCCTCGTTGACGTCGAAGGTAGAACACAATCGCTCCAGCGAGAATCAAAATGAATGGCATCGTCATACCAAGGATCAGGGCAAGATTGGGATCATAGTCGTAATAAAATTCAGACAACATCCTGTCCAATTCGGAGGAGCTAAAATGGTGGCCCCGCAAGCTTCATTTATGCCGTTGCTCTTATCCAGGTCTGTGGTCGTTTGACCTGGATCTTCTTGCACGTTGGAATTGTGGGAATGTCTTGGGACAAATCCGCTCAGCACGGTCTTCGAGAGCACCGACTACCAGGCACCTTCTCCCGCGATTCCTCTGGCGACCGCAGATGGACGTCTGGCTCACCAGCCGATCTGATTTCTTGTGTCCATGTCACCAAGCAACACCACACGGTGGTGATGCGACCACACCTGCTGGGTGTTCAGCCATATGATGTCCATCATGCCTGCTGCCTGCACATGAAATGGAGCGTCGGAGTCAGCAACCTGTCTCTGCCGGGAGCCTATTTCGTGAGTGAGGTAGATGTGAACATTGCTTGTCGAGCCAACTGTCCATTTGCGTGTGGCCTGACTGAGCTCCATGAAAACATACTCGAGGTGCGTCCTATCCATTCAGTACCCAACTTGTGCAGCCTAGTCAGCAGCCATTTTGGTCGAATCGACATCAGTGTCACTGACCGTATCCGTGACCTCATCGTCTTCTTCGGCATGCCTCAAGGCAGCCTCGGCCACAAAGTATAACGGCGAGGCGTCTTGGTAATTGCAATGGTCGGGAAATGCTGGCACATCATCCGTCAGAAATGCTCGGCGGCACGTGTCATACGTGATCTGCCTGATGACTGGGGCCGTGCCATCGAGCATGTGGGCGTGGCGGTCCTTGAAGATTGCCACAATCATCTCGATCAGCTTCGGTTGGATCCAACGTCGTAGTGCAATGTGTTCAATCGTTATTGGAGCAAACCCAGCGGGACTGCTGTTCGGAAACGCCGATGGTTGGATTTCCGTATCTGTGGATTCCGTCAGCGACTGAAGTGAACTTTCTCTGCTGCTTCGCTTTGAGGTCCTGGTCAGCGCTTGCCCGTGAACGAATCCGTTTCCAGGAAGGCGCGAAGAATGGTTTGCACATGCCTTCGACAACATTCTCTGAGCGTGCTCGATGCTAAGACCAAGGTAACACGCTTGGAGTAGACGCGCGGCCTCAAGCCGAGCGCGTTCCTCCATTGCGACGCAGACGAAATCATGAGGTCCATCAAGGCTGATGACAGCATCCTGCATGTAGAAACTGTCTTAGATGCTGGGAAAATGGGAAAATCGATGACTGGTTCCTACGGCTACACGGTTACGCTGTAGGCGCTGCTCGTTGCCCTTGAGGGCGGCCACTCTACTTCAGTAGATGGGGTCGAAAGTGACCATCACTTCACCAGATCAGGCCCATTCTAGTGTCTCTCGGTAATCCCGTCGACGACCCGGTGCCGGTGCTGCTACCTCAGTCGACGACAACAAGACGGATCTTGGGGTCGATGCTGCTAACGCCGTCGACCAGCACAGGAAGAACTCTGGTGCAGTGCTGCTAACCCAGTCGACGACAACAAGCGAGATCACGGTGCCAGCAGTGCCGACAACGAAACAACGCAATTTACCAACGCGACCACTGATCAAACTTCGCCAGCGCTGCCAACACCAGCTCGGCAGCCATTTACCCAATCGCCCAGACAACTGCTACCGGCAACCAAACAGCGCACAGGCCGCAACGAAACGTGCATGCTCACCATTGTTGACAACTCGTCCTCCTCCATCATGCTCATCATTGGCATGATGCGCACTCTCAGGTCACTAGCCCCACACCTACAAGACCTTCACTTCCAAGTTTGCCAGCACCTCGATCGCTTCAGACATGCTCAACAAGATGGCGGATTCTGCGGCCAATTGGACCATGAATCGCCAACTCACAACATCCACGTCGGACAACAACGCTCCGCTCCACCGACAAGTAGCCAGCTACATCTACAACGACGTCACGCACTGGATCATGCTTCCCAGTGCGAGCCGCGGGCACCATACTGGCGTCCGCGGCGGGATCCTACTTAGCAGGATCCGGTATTTAGGTATAATGTCTAAACCCAGATGTAATATACTTTTTAGTAGTAGTAGTAGTTGAGTGTATTGCGCCGGCGTTACCTTACGCATATAACTATTGCATGAAGAACCCGCTATCCGGGTGGAACCACGGGACTCGGTCTGCGTGTGCCTCGCTGATTGCCAGGCGTTGACGTCATTCTCGAGATGCTCGAGAATGTGTTGTTGGTTCCGGTGAGGCGGCCCGTGACGTGATTGCTTGGAGTCGAGTGCATGGTTGACTGCCGTATCTGCCGTCTTGTTGTATGCTCTGTAGTGATGTTTCCACACGATGCAGTGGAAGGTGGATACAGATTTCCGCGTTCTCTCGTAGGCCGACTTGAGGTGGGGTTGGGACAGACGTAATATACTTGAGTTTCAACAATAAAAAAACTCGTCCTCCTCCATGCCATCTATGGGTTGTGCCAGGTTCAATAATTGCAGCAACGCAGACGCCACGGTGCCGTTCGCGCAGTCGTACCACACGTCGCCGTCTCCGCATCGTCAACTGCACAAGGGGCAAAACGAGACTTCGCATCAGCACCAGCACCAACGACACCAGTACGAGCGCTAATGTCACAGTAGCGGCAGGCATGTGTGGGGCTGGAGAGGCGCTGTTCTGCACATACAACACAAATCACTTGACACACATCAATGTGTCACATGACCGCTTTTTAGAGAAAGCTTCCCTTCTTCGGTCGCTTATGGGCCTTCCAAATACTGGTCGATAAGACCTTGGACTTGGCTCGAATTCTCTTGAGGTTCCCAAGTCGCGTCGTCTTTGGCTTCGCCGAGCCACCAGGCTTTGTACTCTGTCTTCGTCTTGCGGTGGCGATGGCGGATGATGGCCTTGACCAATTGTTCTTCAGTGCCGTCCCTTGCTTGTCTTCTGTTGACGCTTGTCGTCGTGCTGGTACTTCTTGAGTAGCGACGTATGTACTGGATGAATCTTGAGCCCCGGTCGCAGTGTGATCTCATACGAATCCTTGTTCACTTGCCTGACAATCTTGTACGGCCCAATGAATCTTGGTGCGAGCTTGGATGCCTTCGCAAAACCTTTGTACCGAATGTGGAGGTTTCGGGCGTCGAGAAGAACTTCTTCTCCGATGACACACTCTTGAACTTGACGATTCTGGTCGTAGTACGTCTTCATCCGTTCTTGTGCTTCACGCATTGCGTCTTGAACGCTCTTGAGCAGCGCTTCTTGTCTCAACAGGAATTCTTGGGCTGCTTTTCCGAGTTTCGCAAATGCTGGGTCTGGTGCCACATCGTCTGGCACGTACGGTGTGTATCCTAGATCAGCTTCAAATGGTGACATTCCAATCGACAAATACACCCTACGATTGTACGCAAACTCTGCCAAGTAAACATGTTTATTCCAATCATCTTGCCTTGGATTCACGACAGTGCGAACGTAGTCTTCGATGAACCTGTTCGTTCGCTCTGTCTGACCGTCTGTTTGAGGCCTGAATGCTGAAGACAACTTGTGATGGGTACCTAATCCTTCCATCAAGTTCTGCCATAACTTGGCCGTGAACTTCGTGTCTCTGACGGAGATGATTGTCTTTGATCCGTCACACAGTTCTTCATGAACAGCTCAGCCGTCTCTTCTGCCGTTGCGGTTGTCTTTGTTGGGATCAACTTGAGTCTTTTCGTCAGTCGATCCACAATGCTTATGATAGCATCATAACCATCATTGGTCTTTGGTAACGACACGAGGAAGTCCATGGTGATGTCGACCCATCGACCGTTTGGAAAAGGAGGCCCCCGATAGCGAAGTTTGAGGCATCCATCCGGATGTCAAATGGCTTGGAGAGATCCGGTAGCTGCAACACCGGAGGAGATGACAATCGACGCTTGAGTTCTTCGAAGCACTTCGATTGATGATCAGTCAACGTGATGGCTTCATTTGGTCACTTGTTCTTGATGCACTCGTGCAGTGGCCCTGCAAATTGTGAGACATACACGGTGGTGCCGAGAAACCTCTCCATTTGTCGCTTGGTCCTTGGAACTGGCCAGTCTTTGATGACCTTCATCTTGTCAGGATCCAATTAGACTGCATTGCGACCGACGAAATCTCCTAAACAAGGGATTTCTCCACACAAAACGAGCATTTAGCAAGTTTGACGTAGAGTTGCATTTCTTCACAACGCTTAAGAACTCTGGCCAACGCAGCACGTGTTCTTGAACGTTGGTGCTTGATGCGAAGACATAGATGTCGTCGAAGTATATTCGCATGACATCGCGTAAATCGCTGAAGATTTTCTGCAACAAGCGATTGAATGTTCCTGGACTCACGCTCAGTCCCATTGGAGTGACAAGCTACTCATAGAGACCATCTGGGCTGGAAAACGTGGTGAACGGGATGTCTGATTCTCGCTGCTTGACTTGGTAGTATCCTCAGAGAAGATCCATGCAGGAGAAGTAGAAGCTTCCTAAGATAGCATCGAACGTGTTATCCTTCCTTGGCACCAGAATTGCTGGAATGACTGTTGTGGAGTTGAGAACTCGGTAGTCGTGGAAAGTTCGCCATCCTACTGGTTTCTTCACACGAAATGTCGGAGAAAGCTAACGTGGTTGGGCGAATGATTCCTGCTTTAACCATTTCTTGTGTCCATTCTTGGATCACTCTGCGTTGTTCTGGACTTTGCCGCCATTGCTTGGGGTCAATGGGCTTCGTTCCTGGCTTGAGATGGATTTCATGCTCAATGCCCTCGCGAACTGGTGGTGTCGTACTTGGCAATTCGTCACATAACACAGTATCCTTGTACTTCAGCGGTGTTTCGTAGGCTGGGTTGTCCTGCAAGGCCTCCCAACCTTGGCTCCTGAATACATTGGCGGTGAACCTTGTTGCACCGGCACTGGGCCGTATAGCATCTGCCAAGGGCCCACCCCTGGCATTGCCATGAGTTGGTTGAATGCTGGCTCTGGAGGTCCTCCTGAAGCTTGTTGGTACTGGTGCGGGCCTTGTGGAGGTCCCCCGTGACTTGGTTCACTCCGCGGCACTTGTTCGTGTTCTTGTGGATGTCTGATTCATTGCTTCTTGCTGTGGTGGTTGTTCCACTTCTGGTTGCGGCTGTGCCACTTCTTCTTGTTCTACTTCTTGTTGTGGCTGTGCCACCTCTTCTTCTCCTTCCTCTTCTTCTTCAATACGTTGTTGTTGTACTGGTCTTGGATTTGGTGACGGACGCTCGACTTCTTTGGCTCTGCGACGAGGGTTTACCATGAGTAGTCGGACGTTCCAGCGTACGACACAATCACTTGTTTCAAGACCAACCCAAATGTGGGACTAAAGTACTTTCTTAGGTACTTTTTTGGGCAAAAGCTCCTGATGGCCTGTAGTTTGGGTGTGGACGACAGACGTGACGGTTGACCTTGTACGGAGTTGCTTCTTCGGCGCGATCCATGTTGTACCACACTTGGTTGACGACGATCGAGAACTTCTTCTGGAGCTCTGGCGTACTCAGGTTCTTGCCTTGCTTGTCAAAGACTCTGGCAATCCTTTTGCACCGTCTGAGGGTTTGAGGAGATCCTGTTGGACCTTAACAAACTTGTCCGCACCGACTATGCGCCCCCCCCCCACTCAGACACCTTGAGAAAGCTTGAACCCTGAACGAGTAACCCGCTATGCGGCCTACCCGGCAACGGCAGGTGTCTGGGACGCTGGACTTGCCTTGACTTGACCACAAGCGCTACTATGTCACAGTAGCGGCAGGCGTGTGTGGGGCTAGAGAGGCGCTGTGGGTGCAGGTGTGTGGCTTGCGAGGCTTGAACCGAGGAGAGGAGACGACGTGAGTCGAAGAAAGTGAATTTATAAGTGAGATTGACCTGGCAATTGAATCGTCGGCAGCTCTCTGCGTTTTTTTTACTGCCTACTGGATTTCTTACTTGCGTTTCCCTCGCTGGCTTGCGTCACCTGTGTGACTCAGCTGCTCAGGTCAGCAATCGCTGTGATCTGTGTTTTACCTGTGTGCCTAATCTGCCGAATATCTTTTTCTCATAACCTGTGTTCTAGTTCTGCACATACAACACAAATCACTTGGCACACATCAATGTGTCACAGCCAACAGCAACCGCACGAACCCCAAGCCAAGCCCCAGCAAAAGCACCAACAGCAGCGGCCTGCGACATCTTTGTCTCCGGAACTCTCCGAACAAACATCCATCGTCACCAAGCATTCTTCGGCTTCGGATGCATCCCCAAATGCGCCTGCTTCGCCATTCCAGTAGCACTCCGATGCAGCCGTGTTTCGTCCCGTAAAGAACGGTTCTGCCACGCACGTATCGCATTCCGTGACCTCCACCGAGTCCGCCCAGCAGTCTCGCCCTACTACCAACGACAACAGCAACCACAAGGACGGCATCACGAGCACCAACAGCAGCAACAAGATGACATCGTCCTCCCCACAGACGACTGCGTGATCGAGGCCATCGGCTGACGTGGAGTCACCGATCGCTGGAGGCACTACTGTGCCTCCAGCACCAGCGAACCGTCCTCGGACGCTTCCGCCGTCCGTGGCAGCACGTCATCGCCACCATCGTTGCACGAGAGTCACCAAGCTCGTACCACTTGTCGACAAAGGAGAATGCCTTGAGCGCACTGGGACACGCCTGTGTACGCACAGCACAACCAAATTCATAAGCTCACGAAGAGTGTTCCTTTCATATTCATACTTCGAAATACACGTTGGTTGACAGTCGTAAAGAGGTGAAATCGAAAAGGACGATGATATTGTCTACGTCTCACGCACAGCACAACCAAATTCGGGATCGGCTTACTTCTGCGGGCCGGAAGGCTGAAAACTCGGTGGGTGGCATTTTATTGCTGCAAGTGAATTGCAAGCAACGCCATTTCGATTCTATTCTAAAGAACGCGATTTCTATTCTATTCTATTTCTATTTGCAAACCGCAGTTGTGGCAATGTAGCCTCCCGATCCCACTGTATGTGTTGGACAAGATTCCCCCGACGAGCTTCGGTTCTTAATTGTGCGGGTAATGGCGTTAACCCCCCAACGCCTGTAAGTTCAATGCTAGGTACCCAGTAGCACTGTCATATTAAGCGACCATATTTAGGTGCTACTCAGTCGCACGGCTCAAACAAGGTTGCTTATTTGATCCATACAAAAGTCAAGTTTATTGACGTGTGGTTACCTGTTGCCCACCCATACCCCTCTGATAACAGAGACTCAACCTTCAAGCGCGCTTTCCAGGCATCGCGTAGTGTTGGAACTTCTCTCGTTGTTCTGGCCTTCTCGTCTCCGCCGCCGCAGTTCTCGTGGAGCCGTCGCAGCAGCGGCTTTTCCCCGCACTTTTGCAACAATTTCGGCGTCAGCATGTTGCTGAATCCAGCAGCTACGTCCATCGTGAGCCTTGGTGCAGACGCACACATTGCACTCCATGCAGGAGTACTCACTGGCCACGTTTCGGCCAGACAGCCCACAAACGAAGCACCGCTTGTAGCGCTTCTCTCGACCAGAATACCCTTCGCCAATGTCATGTCGTCGGAACTGGTGTGTGATGCCAGCTTCTGGGATTGCCCTTGAGCTTGCGCGAGGCGGCGTCGCTCTTCGAGGCGCAACGTTCAGAGCAACCATACCAAGAGCAACTTTTTCTTGGAAATCGCTGTGAGTCATCTTGTTGCCGTGCATGAGCTTCCACAAGATATAGCTGTTCACCAATGTCATATCAATCAACGCACAGAAGAAAAGCTTGTACCACTTGCAAAACACATGGGCGGTTTGCACTGAGTAGCGAGCCATGCGTAGATAATCATGTTGGTCGACGCCACCCATATTCTGCTGGTAAAAGCGAACTGCAGCACAACTTGGCACTTCAATATGCGAAGCGTCGAACGGTGCATGGTGTCGTACCGAGACCAGTGCACAGCAGATGAACCGGCTWGGTGTCCTGCCAGCCGATCGAGCAAATGTCTCCAAATTGTTCCACACGAGCTGTCGCGACACGAAGCGTGCCTCTCTCGGCCTTTTCCGACTTCTAGATCACAACAGCAGAACAAAATCCTTTTCGGTTAGTCATGATAGTGCCACATGCGTACAAACCAATCGACAGTAGCTGTATGAATAGTGCCACGCTGGTGTTTAAACCGATCGTAGACAACAATCCGTCTGGATCCTTCATACTCCTTCACGTTGCGAAACAATGCCGCTGGACCAGTCGTGAACGCGTTGTGCTCGCCATCGCTGTTCATTTTGCCCTTGTACACTTCGAATTTGC
>NSDO01000897.1:0-12506 GCA_002286825.1 Lagenidium giganteum | reverse complement strand
CACCGATGTTCTCTCCCTCCGCCAACTCGAGTTCTCCCTAAATTCTCAATTCATTCGGTCATTTGCCATCAAGTACACAAGTGGCCCTCCTTCACTGGACAAAAAATATGAAAAATAAAAATAGACTTGTGTTGTGTGCAATTCAATGAATTGGAGACTGTCGTTGGCTTTGTCGAACGCGCCAGTGCACGGCGGTCATTGTGGTGTGCTTTGCGCCTCCGCACGCGCCCTCGAAGCGGCACCAGAGCCCAAGAACTGGCCCCACATAGCGGCCATATTGATAATTGAGTCTATGTAACAGGCGTAATTTGAGGCCTAACCGGCGCTGTATTGCCCAATTAACGCGTCCATTTGGATGAGAACAGCATGGGACGCGGCAAACGCTTGTCGGAGCGCGAGCAGGGGATGATTGACGCCCTTGCGGCTGTCCGAACGCCCGTCGCGGTCATCGCGCGCCAAATTGATCGCTCGTGGGGCGTGGTGAACGCGTACTGCCGCAATCCTAGCGCATATGGAACAAGAACGCTGGGAGACCGCGCAAGCTTTATCCGCGCTCGCAGCGACGGTTTATACGCCTTGCCGAGCGCCCGGGGGCATCGGAAGCATCCCTAGTTCGCGAGTGGAGCTCCCGATCAGCGTACGTACTGCGCGACGAGAGCTCCAAGCTTGCGAGCACTTGGTCTGCACCAAGCGCCTCAAGATTCATCGCTGAGCGCGACCGACAAAGAGCGTCGTGTCGAGTGGGCAACCGACAAAGTGGACTACGGCGAGAAGTGGAAGAGCGTCATATTCACGGATGAAATTTTAATGTGGACGGACCAGATGGGAATAAGTTCTATTGGCATGATCTGCGGAAACAGCCTGACTCATTCATGAGTCGCCAGTTTGGCGGCGGTTCCGTGATGGTGTGGGGTGGATTTTCATTTCACGGGCAAACGTCACAACGTGTCATCGCTGGCAACCAAGATTCTGCAGCCTATATCTACACGCTTTCGGAATCTCTGCTGCCATATGCGCATCTCAACTACGGGACGGACTTCTTTCTTCTTCAGGATGGCGCCAGCTCTTTATACTACTACACCACTATAATACAGATACCAAGCTAACACTACAACTACGGCACTATAGCGACTACACCGCTACTGCTACCACACTACTTCTACAACACCACCATCACTACTACTACAACAACAACTACTACGATTACCATTACTGCTCTGAGACTATACTACACTATCGCTACTACACTTCCACCACTACTTTCCCACTGCAGATACTACTACTAAAACTAACACAGCTACTAGACAACTGCTGTAATACGGCTACAACTACCACTGTACTACACTGCTGTGGTTAGAGAATGGCTGCTGCTACTACTCCCATTACTCTGCTGCTATGACTACAATACCGCCAACACACAAACTACGAAGATGACACATACTACTAACGATAACGCTGCTACTACTATCCACACAAACACACAGCACGTAAGCCAGTGAAACAGTGCCGTATTAGGGCTCGATATGATAACTTGTTGCACAGGCGAGAACACAGAACGACGCTAGGCCCCGCCGAAGGCGGGTCTCTCCCCTTGTAGTGTAGGCTCGCATTTGTAGGCATCCACCCATCCAAGCAATGGGGTAGCCGAGCATTTAACAGCGGAACTGTACTTGGAAGTGTTGGCGAATCCTTTTTCCCTGTGCGTTGCTCGCGCGATGTCACCGGAACGTGCCACTGCTGTCGCCATCGGCAAAGCAAAGTGATGAGAGAAGCTATGAAAGGCTGCGTCGCTTCCGCGAAGAAAATAGCCGACCCTATTGGTTGGCGGCCCCCATTGGCACATACAAAAACCAACTACAAGAATTCTCGGCTTTTCAATTCGGAGCACGAGCGACGGTGGCGCCGCGATGCGTTCGTCGTCGGACCACGCAACGATTGGTCATAAACATCAAAATAGGGAGATGAGAGGAAAAAATGCGCTGTTGTTAGTTTCGAACCGCAACACCGACGCGCGGTGAGCGAATGGGCTATTCGAATCTTTCGTCGAGGCGACATCGCCACGCGGTAAGCGAGTGCGCCACGATCGATCGAGTGCACATGGCTGCACTCCCTTGACCTGTCTGTCTCCGTGGAGCGACTGCACCGAGGCGACCAGGTCAGCAGTGCTGCCCAAGTGCAAGTGCAGTCGCACGGTACATAGGTGCAGCAGTCGCCCCGCGAGCGCTGCGCGTACTTCAACCACCGCGAGTGCATAATTCACAAAATTTGCGGGCCAGAAAAGACCACGGTCCAGCACATTGCGCCTGAATATTTTGATATGTAGAACCTTGCATGTGATCGGTGCCTTCGTGTTTGTGGTTTCCACAAACCGCAATACAGCCTCCCATGTAGGGCCCGCCCTTGATATTGGCCGATTTTGGAGGTCCTCGCTGGCGTAAAAGTTGGCCACAAGGTCCTCAGTAATCCACCCTGGATTGCCACAGGCAACCATGACGGCTGCTAGTGCTCTGAAGGTACAACGGCCGTCTGTGGATGCACCAACGCCATTGAGACCGTGCAGGCGAGAGTAGTCAGAGAAAGGCGTCCGTTTCTCGCTTTGCGCCCACTGACGCGAAGAGGCGCTGAACAACTTTGAGGAAGCCGTCCTCGATAAGTGAGGTAACTGGTTGCCATGTCGGTGCCCAGTCACCACACCACTCCACCAAAGCCTCCTCTGAGTGAAGCAGAGGATTTTTTTTCGTCGAATGTCGACGTTGGCGAAAACGCCATATTCGACGTCGCAGGATACTCGTAGTCGCTTGTTGTTCAGCGGTGAGTAAACCAGCGTAGGCCGGCGACGGCGTGACTACGTCGACGGCCAGTTACTGTATGCGGTGACTGTGCATCCTGTGCAAGTGGTGAGCGTGGGGGCTGTTCAGGTGGCAGTGGTTGTACAGGTGGCGGTGATGGCGGTGGCTGTGCAGGCTGTGGCGATGCAAGCGGTGGTGAGCGCTTGGGCGGCTTGAGAGGTTTCCTTCTCTTAAACGGGATTGTGCTCTTGGACGCAGACGGCATGCCGACACAATCTCCAGAAGCATCGGCATCTGTAATAAAACGCAAACAGGTGCAAAGGCAAACCAACACGGCCCAGGTTCGCATGCTCTCCAAATCCGGTCACGACAACATTTGCCCAGTGATAGGCGCGACGATGTTGCTCGAAGCCCGAGGGCTGCCCACCAGTCCTCCCCGCCGGAATGTTCGAGTTTGATGACGATCGGTACGGTGCCATGACATCCAACATGGTCACAAAGGCCTTACGCCAAGCCGCTTCATCGCTGGGTGCGTCGCCGCGTGCGTTTAGCACCCACTCCCTACGCTCCGGTGGAGCGACATACTTGCACAAGTGCGGAGTCCAATTCCACGGGCGATGGATGTCAGACGCGTTCAAGAAGTACACCCGACTGTGCACCGACTCCGTCGCAAGCATAGCTCAACGCATCGTGCGGGCCACGGCTGAAGACACTGGGCTACGATCGCAGCCCAGAAACAACGTCATGAGCGGTGTTCAAAAGGGGGAATCGCCCCTACGGGTCGCACCCGTTTGCTCGGCCTGCAACCTACACAATGCCACCCCCCACACTGCTGCGCTGCCTGCGCCAGGCCCGCTTCCAATGAGCCAGAGTTGGCGCGGATGCAGCCTCAGCGCTTCGCTACTTGGCAGGCCGCTTTGCCCAGATTAGCAGCATGGCGGCGCATCTTGGATGCCTGAGGCAGCCTCGCATCTTGGCCGCGTCTTCGACAAGGCGCAGAGGCAGAGAACGCGGCCACCAAATGCGAGCGCTCGAGCTCAGCTAAGCGGCCAGCGCTCACATCTCAACGTGCCGAGCGCACGCCTCTGAACACATCACAACTTGCAACGACAATATCACATCAGCACGCACGCACCAGCAGCATCATCAGACCGCACGCACCAGCCACACCAACACCAGCCACACCGACACCGTGTAGCAGCGGCACACACCATTCCACGTAGCTGTTGCAAAGCAACACCACCGCTTCTCAGGGCCTAAGAGCGGTCTCGGTAAGGTGCTGCTCGGTTGCTCACACGCGACAAGATGCTTGGAGACAGCAGCAATTTTCGGCCTCTGCTCGCAAAGCTGGCGAGCGGCGCTCACATTAACTTCAGGGCGAACCACTTGAAATGGTTCCCTTCGCAGGCGACGATCTCGGAGCGGCGTAGGAGGAAAGCGAAAGCCAGACACAGAACCCCCCAGAGAGGACGATCACGGGATTTGCGAAGGTCGAGAGCTGCGTGAACGGTCGATAATAGGTGGAGCGAGACCGGGTGCTCTAAACTTGGAGATGTCTTGACGTTGCAAGCCAACAAGAAGAGAGTTGACCTGTGGATAAGTGCGTGGGAACTCCAGCCCGCATGATGTAAAGAAGTGGCGAATGCCGGCGAGGTAGATGGAGATTGAGGAGCTGCGTACGCTGCGCGAGGAACCAAAACCAAACTAAGACCCATGAATGACGAACTCAGAGATCACATTGGGATGGTCGAGGGTGGGGATGTCTTGCAGCCATGGATCGACACCGCGCTGTTGTGTCCAATGGATCAATGCTGCAAAATGCTTGGTGTATTGGCGGAGAGTGGAGCCGGCAACGAAGTGGAGTCGCAAATTGACTGCCACATTACTTGGAATTGCGAATTGCGAATGGTCGCCGGAAACCTTGATTTCCTGCCAGCCACACGTGATGTTAGAGAAAAGTAAGCTCAGTGCAGGATCCGAGAAGCTTCTTGAGCCAGCATTTGCGAGCGTGTTCGCACTGCCTGGGACATGGTCGCGGAAAGTGGGATCTGATAGCAGTCTTCGAGGTGCGCTAGCACACGTATTAGGACTTGGGCAGGTTGGAGCTCGATAGGTGTGAACCAAGCGACGCCGAGGTGTTGTCGCTGGAGGCTTTCATGCGTGGGGCGATTTGAAGATGACATCCTTGAGTGACCCCAAACAATGACAGCAAACCCAACGGAGAGGAGCTCGCGATAGTTGATGTCGAAATGGTTTGGTTGACCGGACTTGCCCTCTTCAATAAGTGCGCGCTCTTTAGCGGTGAGCCCGTGGAGCACAAACGCGTTTGCATGCGGGTTGACGACGCACAGTCCGGTATCCGAGGTCGACTGGAGGGTGGTTGCAAAAGTACTCCATGTGCACACCGTTTAGGTGTGGGGAGTGTAGAACAGTCCACCACACCGCAGGTCTTCGCGCATGGACGATGACACGTGAATTAATGTGACCCGATGAAGCTGTGACTCCTTGTGGCGAAGCAATTGAAGAAACGGTCGCGCAGGGCGGATGCATATGGCCACGTGCCGAATACATCCCAGCAGAGACCGGTAGTCGTGGCGACTGAGGTGAGAAGCGCGATACGCTTCACATACCTTGTTCTTCGCCTTCTCGATCTTCGCGCTAGGCATGCTCATGGCCAGTTCTTCTGTGTTAAGGACGATCCCGAGTACCTAGATAGTTGTATGCCAGTCGGAGAACTTTTCCTCGTCGACGGCGTCTGCACTGAGCACCTGGAGCATGGCACAGCGCAGGGACCGTTCGGCTTCAGCGAGAGTTGTTGGAGCGTGCACTGCGACGTTGACATGGTCATCAGCCAAGTGGTAACTGAAGAATGCCTCCGGGCTAATCGCGTCAGCGGACGGAATTGTTGAACCGTGCACATGAGCGATCGCTCCACCAAAGATCTCGTAGAACCCTGGGGAGCCCGTCCATCCGAAAGGGCACGCCAAGTCGTGGACCAAGGCGTTGTCATCATCTATCTTCGCTCCAAACCAGTGGACGCTTTGGCTGTGTGCCGGAGCGCTGCCGCGACATCGCCGGCAAGGATGTAAACCTTGCGGTCTGGGACCTGGCGACGGAGTCGAACAACTTCCATGGTGATCGCGTGACAATGCTTGTAGTCGGAATGGATGATGCTGGATTGATCTGTGACTCGTGATCGATCCATCGGGCGGAAATGACAAGTCGTGAATTGTACGGCCGTGGAAAGAAGGATCGACACCTACCTTGTCACCGACATCGTAGGGACTGATGCGAACTTCCAGCCACAGAAGACAAGGTCGAGGGCCAGGACCTGACATCGCTCGGCCTCTTGTTCTTTGCAAACGTTCTTGCGTAGCACGTTCAGTCTTGCTCGTACCGAGTTATGGTTGTCTGGGACTGGTGTCTGTGGTAGTGGTTCGCGCAGCGAGACTCGGACTCCTTCATTAGCAATGCGCGGCAGGTGATCACGGTGCTTGTACCAACGGCACAGATCTGATAGAACGCTGGGAAAGATGTTTGTGTTTGGCCGATAGTCGCATGCGGTTTGTCCGCGCACCAGCTCAGCGAAGTCTGGCAATGGCATGTGTGTTCTGCGGATGAACTCCGACAGTACATGCTTCAGTTGCGCGTTCAACATGTAGCGCGGGCCGTCCGCTGAAGTAACGCAGGCTGGCGAAGTGGCGGATAGCTTGAGACCATGTTTGGCGAGTGCAGCGCTCAAGACTTGGCGTTGGATGGTATTGTTGAGCTTCGCGCGTGATGCACAAGCTGCTGCAAACACGTGAATTCACGCTGAGTGATCACCGAGTGTTAGTTGTTGCTGGCAACGATGGGTGCACCCAACAACTTGGAGTTGGCCTGAATGTTTGTGTCGTGCGGGTCCCGTTGCGAAACTGGTCACTTTTGGTTTGAGCGCCGTTTTTTTGCGCCATTTCTCGCATTTTTTGATGTAAAATTGAAGCATCCGGCTCAAGAACCGCCTCCGGCGGCTTGGTGGCCTGCGGCCACGGGTGTGGGGGTGATGAGTGACGGGACGATGCGGATGTAGGACGCTGCGCGTATGCTGAGCGCCACGAAGTCGTTCGTGTAAGACAGATGAACTAATGAGTGGGAGCAATAGTACGTGTATTAAGAAATACGCCTGTCATACTATTTTGCCCGACGTTGGCCGAACGAACCAAGTCTTAGCATCCTCATGCATTGCTGCGATCTGAAGGCTTGCCGTTGGCACGGATGTTTGCCTTCGCCCACGTGATGACATTGGGGCGCAGGGCCGTTGGCCAGCGGTGCAGATGAAGGCGGTTGATGCAGCGGTCCTGAGACAGCGTGACCAACTTCAGAGACTCGCCATCGATGGCTAGCCTTCAAGAACATGCGTGACGATGTGCTTGTCGCGCTACCAGTCGCGAAGTGCAAGCCCGCTCGCGCTGCTTGCACACCAAGTGCGATGACCTGCTTGATCTCCGCTGGCATGCCCGATGGGCGCTTCATCGGCTCCAGACACCGTTCCCGCTTTCCTTGATCGTGTCGTCAACGATCGCGGTACTGGGCTTGCAGCGTGTTGACGAGCGCGAGACTCCACGCGGGGGCGTGGTAGTCGATCGAGCGCAAGGCGTCGTGGTATTCCTACCACCACTTCTCCGACTCTCTGGTTTGCTCCCATTGCGAGGCCCATGAACTTGTCCACGTACATGCGCGTGAGGTCGACGCGCACAGGAAGTTGGACCGGATTGGCGGGCTTGCGAACGTGCGCAGTCGCGACAGTAGCATTCTCATGTGGTCATACCACACTTGGATTATGTTGAGAAAGTCATCGTACGAGTAGCAGCTTGGACTTGGTGGCAACAGCACCGACGAAGAAATGTCGAGGCCGTAGTTGGCATTCGAGGACCCTTTCTTCAGCAAGGCGAACTCAGGACGCTCGCGGAACATCATCACTAACGCCCCACGCGCGCACAGGCGGCCGCTGTACAGCACCACCATCACTGGCACTACCGACTCAAACCTGACGCAATCCATGTCCCGGAGAGCAAGCACAAACGCGGTCGGCGATGAATACTTACCGGACACCGCTGGCAGTGACAGGTCTTTGAACATTCGGTGGACGGCCAAAGCGTGGACTGGCAGGGGCTGGTACTGGCGCTTCACCTTCGACTCAAGCGGAAACATGGCAGCGCACAGGTTGCGCAGATGAGCCGTTGGCGCGCACCCTTCGCATTTGGCAGAGTCCTTGTCACTTCGATCTCGGTCGCCTAGTCCTGTGCAGGCGTGATGGTCGTGCGAGGCCCCGCTTGACTTGACTTTGCGGCAGCAACGGCGGCCTTCAGCTCGAGCACGATCGCTCGCACAACCGCCAGCTCTGCCCTTGTTTCCGCATCTGTAGTCGGACTTGGCACCGCTTCCGTTGTCGTTGCCGTTGATGCCGTAGGCCGGGAGACCTTGTCGCCTTGAAGAGGCTTCGGCGGTGCCGTTAGGAGCTCTCTCACTTCAGCCAGGCCATGTTGCGTGTTCACAGTGTTAGTTGGTATGTTGTATCGCCCTTCTTGCTTAACTTCCGCAAAACTAGGAATGATGGAAGGAGAGCATGGAAGCCTCTTGTTGCCACTAGTCCTCAGCTCTAACTGGTTGGGCTTCGGACCGGTCCGGTTAGGTGAGTGATAACTTTCACCATCCGAGCAAGGTTGATCTTGATTTTCGCATCGACAGTCGTCCGCTTGGCACGGCTTACGCGGGAAGGTGCGCTGACAATTGCGCCGCTCCAAGCAAGCTGTGAATGCTCCATACACAGCCGGTCAAGAAAGGCAGCGATTGCAGCGTCATTAAGCCACGTGTTTACCCGAAAGCGATACATATCGCGAATTTTTGGGGTCGCTTGCGAAGCCAGGCAGCTTGGTCATGGGATATGAGCTCTCAAACGTCGCTGCGAGCTCCTCCACTTCTTGAAACAGCTGGGGGCGCAAGCAACCCTTCACGTCTTGGGCCAGCCACGAGACAAAAGCGCGCCCGTCTTTGCTTGCTTCCTGGATGGCGCGTACTTGCTGCATCGCTTCCAGTTGCGCGCGCGTGAACGCACCGACGCCTCGAATCGACACAGCTGCTTCTGCGTCGGAAAGTGGTGTCGGCGGGGCTTCCCGGCTGGTTGGCGTGTAAACTCTTATTGTTGTTCCGGCGTGTTGCTTGTCAAGGGTTCGCAAAGATGCCTTGACGAGCTAGTCCGGGAACAAGAAGAACAGATTGGTCGTCAGCACGTGTTTGCTTGAACGCCTTCGTAGCGAGGCACCTTCGATGCGTGATTGTGGTGCTTGACTGGCACGACATTAGCACGCGTCCATATTTCCTCCGGCGCTGGTGCCTCTGCGTGCAATGCATCGGCAAATCTGTTAAGGTCGACGTCACCCCTTGATCGACGAACCTCTTGCGCAGCATTGAACTGCACTCGACCTTGGCGCTGCCTTGCGTCTTCCTCGCTGCGTGGGTTCTTCGGCCTTCCCACCTTCTTTGCGCGCTCGAGAAACCGTATTGGGACGGATGTTTCCTCAGCTGTTGTTTCCAGCTTAGATTAAAAATCATTCGACGCGTTCTGCTTATGCTGCTGGGACGACGCGCTCGTTGCACCACTCCATGCACCAGCTGTGGCATCATCGTTGGCATTTCTTGTTGGTACAATGCTTGACCCATCACCATCGACGCCATTTGTGGTTTCTGTGACACTGGCATCTGCAACAGCAACCTCGGCGTCAGGATTAGTGGCGTCGATACCCTCGGTTCGCTTCTTTACGCGAATGGCGTGTCACTGGACAATGAGAAAGTCTGCGTATGCCTTGAACTCTTTCTTGCTAGTAATATCCGCAAACGCGTCGTTATTGCAATGGGTAATGCGGCAGGCTTCCTTGTACCGTTCTGGAGCGGACATCCACGGGTCTTCGTCGCTGTTGGGGTCCGAGCGCTTCCGCTTGAACCAATGAAACTGGAAGGCGACTCTGGGGACGTGCACAGTGCATCGCACCCACCTAGCAAGCATGGCACCACTTATTACATGATCAAACATGAGAGCATGACAGCGCAAGCATGTCCGCGCGATCTTTAACGCAGTACAGTTGAGCCATGGTTGGTACACGCTCGTCACATGAACTTGACCCATTAACCTTTCTGCAATCATTTCAAGGGGTACCACAGTACCATACCCAGTCGATCGCTTCCGATATGCCATAATATGCTGGCACGGAAGTTGCATCGACAACGCGAACGCACAAGGGCACTCGAACTTCGCTAGATCCCCCTGTGCAACGATCGTCGACCGTGCACAATCCCGAATCCTGGCTCCGTATCTTCATCATAGAGGAGACGATCTGCTTTAATGAGTGCTGCAGCATAATGCTTGGCAACTCGCTCGGCAACACAGTGGTTCGGGAACTTGAGGACATTGCGCAGCTCTTGATCGTAGCTTTGATTGACTTTCTGACCAATCTTGATGGCATGGGCACTTTCATTGCTCACTTCGTGGTTGTGCTGAAAGATGCCATGCTTGATCACCACACGCCAATCACCTTCAACGTACATGAACTGAACGGTCATTCGGAAAGGGCATGCGGTATAGCGCGAAAACTGGCGTGGCCACAGAACTTTGCTCCTCTGCTTTAACGTCAGCCCATGAGAGCAGAAGTACTTTCGTTCGTACACTTCGAGCTCTTCCGGTACAAACTGCACTTCTTCACCGCGCTGGGCAGCGATAGTGTTTGCCAGCCGTTTGTTGCGAACGGCGCACGACGTCGTCAAGCCAGTAGCCAGGACTTGATGAGTGCCGCGCTTGTAATCCTTGAGATACTGTCATCCCAGGAATCATAAACAAATTCGACAGCAGGTACAGTGATGCGTTTATTCAAGCACTGCAAAATGCATTATTGATCAACAAGCAAATCACGATCATGTCCGGACTTTCTTTCGCTCTCGTCGTCGCTCGGATTCGGAGCAGCGTCGCCGGAGCTATGCACAAGACATGATTGATTCATGGGCATATCGTGGTCATTTCCGGAGTATTTAGCTTCACTCGCTCCGTCGCTTGGTCAAGGCACAACGACGGAGGCTCCCTTATTCTCATTGTCACTAGGGGAGCCATTGTCGTCTTCATCGGAGCCAAACATCTCGGATATCGCTCGAAGAACAAGCGCGGCGTTTGCGAGGTGCGGGCGACCCTTCACGGCCACGTTTCTTCCCAACCGCTGACACCAACTGTTCTTGACGGCCTGTTGATCTCGCACGCCTCAGCGAAGCGCTTCTTTGTGGTGTGGAATACGTAGATGCGGTGGTTGTGTGGATTGGGCAGTCACAATCCCTGCTGGACTGGCTTGAGCTTGCAGGCGAGGGCTTCGACGCGGTGTTATTGGGGACGTTGCTGTTGGAGATGATGCCGCTGCAACGGCTTCCAATAGCGCATTTTTACGAGGGGAAGGCGACTGCGACTTCTTTGCGGCGCCATGTTTGCTGTGATAACATTCACGACGTCAATCAACGATTGCGAATGCATTTCAACACGGTTGTGGGAGCTTTCGGGGACATGGGGATCGTCGGCGCTTCTCAGGACACAGCGAGCGTCTACACCAATCATGCGATCGCGTCAACACATGTCATGCTAACCAAAAATGTACGATCTCATACCTGCATTCATCATTTTCGTCGCATTCGATTCCGGCGCATTTTTTTGGTTGCATTCAAATCGTCGGCATTTCCCCCCGGCGGTGGCGGCGGCATGCTTCCGCTCGGAATAGGCTTTCGAGGACGTGAAGGCGCTCAAGGACCTGGAATGTTTCGGAGTGGGTGTTTTTTTATTTCTTGCGCCATGATCAATACGTGGTCTAATGTGATAGTTAATACATGTGCCAAAACATGGACAGCAGCAGCGCCGAATAAAAATCCTCTACAACCTGCGTTTGGCCGAAGAGTGAAAACCTGGGCTTCCGTAGTGGAGCTTGCATTGCCATTTGGTAATGATATCACCCTTGACGTGAGTTCGATCGACGCTGCATGTCACAGTATTACCGTATTGTGCGAAACGGACTTTCACACGCGTTGGATCGTTGCGTCGTATTCGCGGCTTGCCTCTGACCACAATGGAGCAGTGAAGTAGTTGCTTGAAGAGAAAATGAGAAGTGAGATTAGGAGGCCTTATGCATGTAGAAAGCTGTCTTACGCCTAGATCTTGTAAAATTACAATTCCTAACTCAGGACGACGCTTGGTGAATTATTCATCGTCCAATTGGAACGAGGAAGGTAAATCAAGGAGCTTTCATTGGTTAAAACTTGGATACTGAATTTTTAAAGGAATGTAGAGCGACGCTTGTGTCACTTGACCTCCCTTGAAGAAAGGGCTTACTTTGACGAGCTGCGTGACCTTCCGTACTGATCAATGAGACCAGATAGTTGGTTCAGATTATCAATAGGTTCCCACGTTGCTTCTTTCTTTTGCTCACCAGCCACCATACGAGATATTCGAGTTTGCCTCGGCGGCGACGGTGATTGATGATGGCGCGCACAAGTTGTCCTTCAGTGACACCATCGGCAAGCAATACTGGAGCGGTTTGTGGTTTGCGCGCATCAGATTCAAAAGGCTTCAACAACGACGTGTGAAAAACAGGATGAAGCTTCAACTCCCTGGACAATGCCAATTCATATGAGTCCTTAGACACTTGTTTGAGCACT
>NSDO01000895.1:0-12561 GCA_002286825.1 Lagenidium giganteum | reverse complement strand
GCGCATTAAATTGGAGCAGGTGGGCACATCGATCATGTATGAGATTGAGGACGGAATTGGTGATGGCTGAAATGGCTGGCACACTTCTTCCAAACACATACTCAAGATCTTCGAGCCTATTAGGATATGCAAGCCGCCGAAGAAACAAACACGTAGCTTCACCGGGCTCGATGGCATACCCACACGGCGCCACAAAATGACCGTTCAAACAGATGAGCTCTGTAAGCTCCTCCACTTGTTCCCTCGTGAAGCGAAACATCGTCAACCATAAGTGACGCATGTCCAACGCGGATGTGAACCGCGCGCGGCAGCTCCTTCTCCATTTGGAGGCGCTGTGTACTCGCTTCTTCCTCTTCCATTTGCGCGAGTGCAAGCAAAAGAACGACGTCTTCGTTGTCGCTGTCGCTCATGACAGAGGGAAAATTCGCGTTTGCAGATKGATTGTGTCTGAATCGATTTCACTGCCAAACTTGATGCCTTCTGCCAAACTTAATAGTGCAAAAAAAAATTCGGACATTTCAGAAGCTCTCTATTTCTGGGATGTCAGGTTCTGTTTGGTCGGAGTGTTGGCTGCTTTGTTGTTCAGAATGATTGTGGATGATTTGCCCTTCGCTCCTTCTGCTTGTCATTCCCCAATCAACCAGACCACGCACGATGTTCGTCGGTCGAGCACTGCTGCGCTCGCGTCGCGCACAGATTATGACTGCGTCGGCATTGTTCACTGCCCACCAAGTCGGTTCGGCTGGAGGTGTCGAGCCGGTCACCACCCCCATTGCCGAGCTCCAGCGCGTCAAGAAAGAATGGATCGTTGACGCCAACGACATACGCATCGACCACATAGTCATCGATGTACCGGGCTTCGCGTTCATCTCTCACGATGCTTCGCTGCACCACAACCTCGTGCGAGTGTCATCCGATTCCGAAGTGGTGCTCGATAACATCGACGCCATCCCCGTCGGATCCCGCGGTGTCGAAATCCGCTGCAAGAAGAAGATGGGAGGCACAGGCAACCACTTGTTGCTCGAGGTGGTGCTGGCGCGACCAAACGAGCTGCATGCACTCGATTGTGGTGGCTCGAGCTCTGTCGTCCTTGAGCCGAACGTGTTGGCGTCTAACGACGAGAAGAGTGAGTTGCGCTTGAATGTGCATGGTAGCGGTACGTTGTACGCTAACGAGGAGCAGCCGATCAACGTGCGCTCGTTGGAGATTGGTGTCGTGGGCAGCGGCGATGCGATCATCAATGCGGCCGCTATTCACACTCGTGAGCATCTCGTTGCACGTGTGGCGTCTTCTGGTGATCTCAAGCTCAAGGCGACCGAGCTTCAAGCCCGGGTCGGCGATTTCACCGTCGTTGGCAGTGGCGATCTTTGCATGGCCGCTCAGGCAGTCCGCGTGGGCCATGCTCACATGAAAGTGAACGGCTCTGGTGACATCAAGGCGGATGTTGACTCGTGGCATTCGACCAGGATGGACTCGCACGTCGCTGGATCTGGAGATCTTCGTCTTGAAGCATGTAAATTTGCTGCCGAGTCCATGACGACCACCGTTGTCGGATCGGGCACGCTGAAGGTGACGGGTGATTCTTGCTCAACGACGCAGTCGAAAGTGACACTCGCTGGATCTGGTGATGTTGATCTTGGTGATATTGAGAGCAAGCGCGCTGACGTGGTGCTTAGTGGCAGTGGTGACGTTATTGTCCAAGTGGCAGAGGAATTGTGTGCCGACACCCTTGGCTCGGGTGCGGTCAAATACGTTGGCAATGTACCTTCGCGACTGGAAGCGAGAGACTCCAGCAAGATCAAGCAGCTCGTGCGCAAGGAGTTTGTGTTCAAACTCGGGAACAGCGAGACGTTCACGGCGGCAACGCCACCAACACGGGCACAGGCGTTCGGAGAATACACTGGCAATGGTAACGGTGTTGTCTTGAACATGTCGCTGCCGGACGTGAAGAACTGCATCAAGTCTTGGATCTGGCCAGATGCTTCCACTTCAGCGCCACCAGATGCCGACGCAAAGTCGAGTTCATCGGGCTGACGACACAATTTTTGAAGTAGTATAAGACTGTCAACACTGAATTGGTTCCTGCCCTCATCGAAGCTTTAATATTTTGCCCCTACCAGGCCATCGAACATCAACTTCTGGTTCTCGCGTGTGTGCTTGCCGCGACAATAACTCACGGTTTGCTCGTTCGAAGCGATCACGTGCTCTCTCTCTCCAGCCGTCTTTGATGTATCCTTAACACTTGGAGAGCGCGTTGGCTCCCGTGATATCATCTGACACCTAGCGAACCACTGGAATAGTTCGCTCGTGGCTGGTTCCAGCGATCTCCTCTCGCGGTGGCTGGTTCCAGCGATCTCCTCTCGCGGTGTCTGACTACACTGCCGGGCACGCTCAAGGTGATCGATGATTCCTGCACGGCGACGCAGCCAACCGTAAAACTGGCCAGTTCAGGTGGTATCGACCTCAGCGCTGCAGTTACCGGTGGCAGTGGAGACGCCATTATTCAGGATGACCTAGAGCTGAGTGCAGGCATCCACAGGTTCCGTCGCAATCACCTGAATTGGCAACGCTACCTGATCAAGCAGATTGTTTCAACTAGCTCGTCTTCGAACTCAAAACAGCAAGGCGTTCACGCCAACACTCCTCGAAAATATATATTTGTGCTTTCAGTACAGGAAGTATATGAATGTGTAGTACATGAATTTTTCCAGCCACTATTGGATTAAATATATTCGAAATGGGACTCTGTTTCCTGGGTTGGATCTTGTCGGCAACACATCCCGATCATTCAACGCGGTGCGAATCCAGTACGATGCAGATCCCTGAAGTCGACTTCTCGAGCCCGAACGCCGCCGCCCAGCTGCGTCAGGTGAGCTCCACTGCCTTGCGTACACGTGGAGCACCATGTTGACTTGCGTTTTCGCTCCGGAAGGCATGCACGGAAGTGGGGTTCTTCTATCTCATCAACCACGGCGTTGCAGCGCCGCTGCTCAAACAAGTCTACAGCGAGATGGAGCACTTCTTTCATCAGCCACAGGAAGAGAAGAACAAGGTGCTGGCCAACAAGTATATGCGTGGATACACGGTCATGAACGAGGAGACTCTAGATCCAGAGATGCAGACACAGGGCGACACGAAAGAAGGATACTACATCTGTCGCCATATCGAGCCTGATAGCGAGGAGATGGCATTGCCGCTGCATGGGCCGAACGTGTTTCCGCACAAGCAAAAGTACCCGAACTTCCAGCGCGTCATGGATGAGTACTTCAACATCATGTGTGGGCTGTCACTCAAAGTGGCGCAACTGTTTGCCGAAGCTGCGGGTGCTCCTGGCACATTCGATCAACCAGGCATGTTCGATAAACCCATGGCTGCCCTGCGTTTGCTTCACTACGACGCAGTCAAGTCTGATGTGTCGTCGGGTGTTCTTGGGTGCGGGGCGCACTCTGACTACGGACTCATCACGCTGCTCTCGACCGACGAGAACTCGGGGCTTGAGATCTGGCACAACAACCAATGGGTTGATGTACCACCACGTCAAGATGCGTACGTCGTCAACATTGGTGACATGGGTGAGCGCTGGACCAATGGTCTGTTCCGCTCGACCCGGCACCGCGTAGTGAACAAGAACGGCAAAGAACGATTCTCGGTGCCGTTCTTCTATGAGCCCAACTTCCTGTGCAAGGTCGAGTGCCTTCCATCATGCGTCAGTGCTGATAATCCCGCCAAGTACCCACCAACAACAAGCGGCCACCACTTGCTGGATAAGTATCGTGCTACTCACGCGAGTTACTCGGATCACGACTAGTCGTAATCGCTACCCAGCACATCCGAGGACTTGATGGATAAGATCTAAGCATTGTCAGCGTGATTGATGGTTACGTCGTCACTAGGAATCGATCTACAAGCGGTAATTGAAGTTGTGACTGCGTTTTTATAATGTGGATGATGTCGTCGCGCAGCTTCGACGGTGGTAGTAGATGGGCTTGCTGCACTGGTAAGATGCCCTCGTTGTCCATCACGTCCACGAGCTCGGTCTTCAACAACAGCAACTCGATACACTTGAAGTGACCTGCAACGACTGTCAGTCATATCACATTGAAGTCATGATTGGTACAAAATTCAACGATCAATAGCCACTTCCACGCAACGTACCTGCCAAATGTAGTGGAGAACGGCCTAGGTAGCAGCTCGGTACTCGCCAGTTTGCGCCACATGCTAGCAACAGCTCAAGCACAGCATAGTGACCACTATCTGCAGCCAGATGCAGTGGTGTGAGACCGTCATCATCCATCTTGGCATCGATGTTGGCTCCAGCGTCAAGCAATTCGGCGACTGCGTGCAGGTGGCCCTGAGCAGCAGCATGGTGCAACGGCGTCCATCCACCAATCGTCTTTGCCTCCAGTGTTTCGCGTGCTGCCTCCACACTCAATAAACTCCGGATAAGTTCCCACTCCCCAAGGCGAGCTGCACAATGCAGAGCCGTCCAGCCGTTCTACAACATCACACATCAAAGCACTTTGGTTCCCAATCATTGCAAGAGCTGTGTGCTCTTCCCAATGACGTACACTGTTGGCTGCACGCAAGTCTAGCCCACCAGCGACCAGCGCTTCAATTTGTTCTGGTCGGAAGAAGCGAAATGTTGCTTCCAGGCCATGCAGGGTCAATGGCTTGGCCTTTGTTGTGTCCATATAGCTCTTTGGCGCAAACGAGCGCGGGCGCTTGCAGCAGCCGCAGACATTTGCGTCGCTGCTGTTGACATCGTAGCACAAGAAGCATTTCCATCCCGAAGCACTCGCTGGCGTGGTCATCGCAGTTCGTTGCGTGGAACATCGACACCATCCTCCGATGAAATAAATATAGCACAAGCATGAGAACTGGGTACCATACGAACACTGCCATAGGTCAGTATTTCCAGGGTATTATACTGACCGTCGCCATTTCTCGACCAGCAATGTCGAAGATCCCCGAGGTGGACGCTTCGAGCGCAGCGGCTGCGGAGCAAGTTCGTGAGGTATGTGCGCTCACGCTCATCATCTGCGTACTAAATGAGTTAGTGTGATGATAGACCTGCTGTATGAGAGCAGGCCTGCATCGACTTTGGGTTTTTCTACCTTGTCAATCATGGCATTTCGGACCAGTTAATGAAGCAAGTTTACGCCGAAATGGAGCACTTTTTTGGACAACCTTTGTCCGAGAAGACCAAGGTGCTGGCCAACCAGTATGTACACGGATACACACCAATGAGTGAAGAGCTACTGGACCATGACGTACAAACCCAGGGCGATACGAAGGAAGGGTACTATATCTGCCGGCCAGTGGAGCCGGACGAAGTTGGCCTGCCACTACACGGTCCAAACGTGTTCCCAGATCAGCAAACGTATCCGAACTTTCAACGCGTGATGGAAGCGTACTTCGAAGCCATGTCGGCGCTGTCCCTCCGGGTCGCGCGGTTGTTTGCCGAAGCTGCAGGTGCGCCGGGCGCGTCAAACGCGCCCGGCATGTTTGATCGGCCACTGACCGCACTCCGTTTGGTCCACTACGACGCAATTAAATCTGATCTGGACGGTGGGGTGCTGGCGTGTGGTGCCCACACTGATTTTGGGCTCGTCACGCTGCTGTCGACGGACGAGAACCCGGGTCTTCAGATCTGGCACGATGGCGAATGGATCGACGTGCCACCACGACAAGACGCGTACATTGTCAACATTGGCGATCTGGGGGAACGATGGACAAACGGATTGTTTCGATCCACCCGCCATCGCGTGATGAACACGAACGGCAAAGATCGCTACTCAGTCCCATTCTTCTTGCAGCCTAACTTCCATTGCAAGGTCGAGTGTTTGTCGTCGTGCGTCACGGTGGACCGACCGCTACGATATCCGCCGACGACGGCAGGCGAGCACGTGCTCAGTCAATACCGCGCGACCCGAACCCGTGCTCAGCTACAGAAATGATAGCGAGTGTCCCTGGTCGATGCTTGAAGTGCAGCCATTGTTTCCCGTGAATGTGTGGTAACTCGCGTATTAACGTAGCAAAAGATCGTGCGTGTGATTCAAGAGTTCTCATTGTATCTGAATGCGCTTATGAGGGCGAGCAGGGCACGCGCAGTGAGACCGCAGCAGAATGCATAACTCCGCACTGCCCTCATATGAAATAATTACTTGGATTGTGGATTCACAAAATATCTTGTAAATTGGTAAATTTATGAAAATATAATTCAGTTTCTGTTGAGGTGTGTCGGTCGCCACGTTGTCAATGCGCATATTGCGTCACCATGAGCGGCAAGTCGAGCGCGTGGCTGCTGCGCGGCGTCATCGATTCGCCGCCAGATCAGTCCGAGAGTCTCAAGCGACTGAATGAGATCGAGCGCGAGTTGCGTTCACGCACCATGGGCACCTGCTTGGACTTCGCAGCCCGGGAGGCGGAGCTGGCGATGCTGAGTGAGCTGTGGGATGTGGTTCTGGACGTGGTGTGCTCGCCGCTCTGGGTGCGAATCCGTGCTGCAGAGCTGCTCAACGTGTGCTTTGTCATCGACGGCTCGTACTTGAGTGTGACGCAGCAGAATTCGCACTGGATGCGGTCCATTGTGGGCTCCACGTGCCATGTGCTCGATGCCATGGACCCGAGAGACAAGACGCAAGCAGAGCAAATCTCGACGTGGCTGCAATTCCTCGAAAATATGCTATCTGCCACGCGAAGTGAAGTGGTTAGTGATGTCTGTGTTGGTCTAGGTGGAGCTGTGGTCTCTGAGTGTGGTTTTCGTTCAGTTCGTCAGAGCGTTCAAGCACTCAACGTACGCCGTCATGCTCACGAAGATGCTTCGTTTGCTGTGCTTTTGTTCGACAAAGTTGTTTGCAGCCACTATCATGTGCATGGCTGCATTTTATGCTCACGAGACGCAAGTCGGCAACAACGTGCTGTTGCAAGACGTGCTGTCCCAGCAGCGAGAAGGAAGCGAGCATGTCGGCGGAGCTTTGCTGCACGTCATTAACTCGTGCGGGTTCCCTTGCGCTGACAATCGACGACCGCATTTGTGCAACTGCCTGCAGGTGCGTCAAATAAGTACAGCTCGCTCTACCATCACCAACGTGCTCTAACATGGATGTGGCAGTTGCTAGGAGATTGCTTCACCCATCCCCAAGCGTCACGAGCAATGTTCGTTAACGATTTTAAGGTGCTGATTGACATCATCATCCGTGAGTGCACAGACTTACCGCTGGAAGACTTGACTCGCGTTCACTATCTGGTCGTGCTGCATCAAGCGCTTGGGACGCCATTCTTTGTTGAGGCACAGTTCTATCGAAAGATTGAGATCCTCAAGGTTCTGGAAAGCTTGTTGGACGCCGGTGCTGATGAAGACTTGCGGGTACCCAGCGAAGTGTTCGAGATGACTAAAGCTATTTTGCTTGAGCGTATTGATCTGCTCGATTGAGTAGCAGAGAACCTTGGTTCTCGGAAGAAAGAAGATGAGTGCACTTTGGCAAGGAGCTAAGTCACTCATCGTATTTATTAATCTTCAACGAGGATTCCGTTTTAAAAACTGCGAATTCGACAGTCAAATATTTCCAATAGCCTTCATGTGGCGATATTAACAAACAAGCCTGCGCTGCCCGCAGCCAGCTCACGTAAATTCATCGCGTGATCTTGAATCGCTCGCTTGGGCAGCTGTAGAGCATGTGGATAGCCGCTTGGGGGAGCGGAAGCACGCCGTCCGGTCCCGATGCACGGCGTGAAGTATTTCAAACGATTACAGCCATGGTCTGTCGCCATGTCCGTCGCAGCTTGTGATTCTATCCCCAGCGCTTGTCGGCGACTTCATTTCCTTTGGCGCAAGAAGCAGTTGACTTGAGCGGCGACGTGAACATCGCCACTGTCCATCTCTCTTCTTCGCCGCTTTGCAGCTCGTCCAAGCAAGCGCTGGTCCTCAGGTCACGTGGCCATTGGGTCCAAGGCATCCATCAGCAGCTTCCGCACGACAAGATTCGCACCATGTGTCTCACACCAAGGCATCAGAGCATGAAGTGCCTAATGATGGAAGATTGAGTGAGTGAACTGTGGGTGGCAGGTGAACACACCCCTCGGCTGGCGAACGTTGGAACGTACAGTGGCGCGACGGGAGGGTGCTGACGTTGGAGAGGACGGGAACAGAACGAGCAGCAGCAGCAGCAGTGCTTCATCCGTGTGGCGCGACCAAATGAGAGACGAGATCACTTGACGACAACGCTACAAGCCAAGAATCCGGTGAGTAACACACGCGCATCTCGACAATGCAACCGCGCATTCAGGAGCACACGCACACACGACACACATCACACGGTGACCACACTGCACTCCCTTCGACACTCAAGCAGCCAAACAACATTGGATGGGGCCGGTTTGGCGGCCACACCGTCAAACTTTGTCCCGGCCAGATTTCGAACCCTCCTTCGGCAGACGTGCACCAAAGCTTCTGGCGATCACTCGCCCGAGTTCACCACTTGACAGGCGCATGAGAATGCGTTGGTGATCAGCGCTGCGAAGCCCACACTTGAGAAGCATGTCGGCGCTGCTGTCAAATCATGAAACTTCATGCGCATGCGAACACCAATGCAAACACACATGCATACACCAAGATACAACATGCATCCATCAGTACGAGACTTACCTCATCAGCAACGCATTCAAGCCTTAAGAGATGGTCCAGTAGTGCGGGCATGCGCTCTGGCGACAGCGTGTGGATCCACGATGCGAGTATCGGAGCGAACTGGAGATATAACACTGCAATGAGTAAGGGATATGCTAGAGCACAACTTGTTCAAGACGACACTTACCTCGTCTCTCAGGAAAGCAGTCGGGAACAGGAAATTGGCGTTGTGCGCAATCAGCAGCTCCATCACATCCGTGCTCATCCCGGTCTTGGCAGCATACACGAGTGGGTTTTCCAAGTTCTGCAGCATGCATCAGTTAGTGACGCTAGTTGACTGATGTCCGTGCCGTGGTGTCACGTACAGAGTCGAATAAGTTGATGTTCACGCCGTAGCGCGCCAAGATCTCGATCTCTGGAAAGCAATGTGTCTGCAGCGCGATGTGATACAGCGACGCACCGGTCAATGGCGAGAGGCAGTTCCCATTGGCGCCATGGTCGAGTAACAGCTCAAGCAGGTTCAGTCGGCCCATGGAGCAAGCAACCATCACCGGAGTCTCGCCATCTGTATTGGGACTGTCAATAGGTGTGGCGTGGCGGATGAAGAAGAGCGCTGATTGCGGAGAATCGTACTCCACAGCCAGATGCAGAAGCTCACTGCGCACCTGGTGAGTGTTCACACAAGAATGAGGTCAGACCTTGAGACTGGCATCGAACATGACCAGTTCAACCCATAGAAAGGGAGTGGCACTCACCACAGGAAGCTGGCTTGTGACTTTTTCAAACAGAATGTCCAGGATAGCCACAAAATCATGACAGACAGCCGCCCGAAGTGCCGATTCCTGGAGAAAACAGCCCAGAGTCAGCCAAACTTGCAGTAGCCAGAGGGACTGCGGCGCAGCGAAGATCGCAGCATCTTTGCTCGCCCTCGTCCCCTCGTCCCCTCGTTCAGCGTGCACGCCACTCACTCCGGACATCTTGACGAGGTCTGGGAAATGTTCCAGCGCCAGCAGCGCGATGTCTGTGTAGCCGTGCTCCCCAGCGACGTCGAGAATGGTCTTGCCATTGCGGTCGCGGTGGTAGCCGTCAGCGCCGTGCTCGACCAGGATACGAACATGCTTGATCAAGCCATCGTCAGCAGCCAGGAAGAGAGCGTTTTCACCAATCTGCGTACATGATCCAGACGACTGTGAGCACACATGTTACGCTGAGCAGCGAAAAGGGATGCGTTTTGCATCACCCGCTGGGATCACTTACCTCGCTGCGTGCATTGACGCTAGCGCCATACCGCAACAGGACCTCGAGGGTCGACGTGTCGATTTGGTTGTACGTGGAGCGATCCTTCACCAATTTCCGCTTGAAAGAAGCCAGCTGCCACCACATTCCATCGAAGATCAGCCCCGAATTCATCGAGAATGCAACCACGAGCATGTGCGTACAGCGATCGGCGAGCTCACGTCAATGCAGCGCGAGCGTAGTAGAGGGATTGGACGCATTTTCTCCATACATACCCGCAGCACGTCGATCTGGAGTGCCGTCATTCCAGCCTGCCACCACTTACGTCAGCCCCCAGTTCGTACACAGGTAGTTGTCGTTCAAAGCTTTGGGCACACCTCATCTCGTGACTCGACGTCGGCTCCATTCATGAGCAGGAATTCTGCGGCCTTGCTGTTGTTGCGCCAGGCACACAAGTGCAGTGCACTGGAAGCCTTCCAGCTCTTCTTCCGAGTTCGACGCCAGCACCCACGACGACGGCGCAAGCACAGCGAACAAGTCCAGCAAACCAACAGTAGCAACATCCATATACTGTTAGTGCCCCCATTTCTTCGTTCTTAGTTGGCAGGAATCGCGGCGTCAAGCCGAGATCCCGCTGGGCACGCGCACTCACCTGATGACTCGCTCGGTGATTGAGCAGATACGGGTGCGCCTCGAGCAGGCGTGCAAGCGCATCCACGTCCCCGGCATCAGCAGCGCTCAACCACTGCTGCTTGATCTCATCCGAGTCGCTCATTTGCGACACTGGAGAACTGACTGCTCCGGCTGGGGCGCTAGGAACACGAGGGTATTTGGGGGAAGCGTCGGTCGGTGCCTCGGTTTTTGAGGAGCGGGTATGGATCGTGGCGACGGTCGACGGTCTCACCACTCGAGTGGTGGCTGGTGCGATCCTGGGCAATGCGCACTCACTTGTTGCTGCTGGTGAAGGAAGAGCACGCGACAGACAGAACAAAGCGGGACCCGCACGGGGTTGGTCTGGTTAGGTCTGAGCAGTTCGGGCAAGCACAGTGCTGCAGCTGACGAGCGCAGCAATGCGGCTTCTCAGCTCGAGCGCTGCAAGCCCGGTGCGGCTGAGCGACTGGTCGTCGGTTTTAGCCAACGGGCGAGTGCGCAGACCGAGGAAACGCACGGGAGCCTTTGGGGTATGCGAGAGCTCTCGGACTGCACCCACTCACTCGGAGAGCACGCACGCACGCACACCCGGCCACCACGGCGGCGGCGGCGAGCCTCCAAGGGAGGGAGGGGGTTCGAGAAAAAAGGGGGAGGGGGTGGCGAGACGGGATACTTTCGATCGAACGATCGGTGGTGGCCGAGAGGAGCGGCGGGATCGGGACACTTGGGGGACAGTGGGCCACTGTGGTCGCTTGACATGGTTTGACTACCCAACATGGTGACAGCATCCGGTTGGGAGCGTGAGACCGGCTGCGGTTGGTGTTTAGCGCGTGATGCGGTTGTGGCTGAAAGTGAGCGATGTCCGCGACGTTCAAGGGATTTAGGATGTCCCAGTGCGCGTTCATGTTCTTTTCCCACGCTTGCTTTTGGTGCGGCGAAGCCATTGACGCTGGACACGATCGCTGGAAAAAAGTTTAGGAGATTTCTATTTCGAAGCGAGCAAAAAGCAGGAAGCGAGACAACTTGTGGTCTCAGATGTCTCCACGGGCGACATGCCACTTTTTCCAAGCATCAACGACTATCCCCATCTCCAGACAGACAAGTGTCGACGGGACTGCCCTGGTCAGGCACATCACATCGTACTTGGGCACCACACGCCGTCATCTGAATCAAACATCGTGGACGTGGTCAAGTCCGACCAGCTCACCACCTGGTGCGGTCTCGTGCATTGTCTGCAGAACTCACTCGCAATTGCCAGTCGCAATTGACACAAAGCTTCAGTGAACCCACCATCTGGTAATCAAGCTCGACGATTGGAAGTCTTCATCAGATATGGCTCCGTAGCAGACCATTGGTTGTCGTGGTTGACGTGTTGCAAAACAAGGTACAATGGATTCTTCGTTTTGGCTCCACTCAGCGAAGCCAATCAAGTTACTTGATTGGACTTGATTCAAGTTTGCCGCTTCCTCGAACGAGAGGCCGCAGGAAGCAGGCCACAGGCAGCTGGGCCATTTTGCTGGGAGGCGAATGAACGCATTCTTCAAAGACACCGATCCAATCACTTCAACACGAGTTTACCTTGTTTTGCAATCAACGCCGACTGGTCGTCCAACTGTTTCCTCACCAACACTCCGAACTTGTTGCATTATTGGGGACCTGCCGGTACTTTTATTCGGTGTGGCAGGGATTACAGTACTTCCCTACCTCAAATCTAGTTCTGCCCCCGAAGGCGCACGAACTTGGAGCTGAGAATCCTGCGTTGGTTTGGCGCGCCAGAAGCAAGCTAACGAGGTTGGCGAACGTGAGTATACCAGTCCAATGTCGTGATCACTCGGTGCGGTTGAGTTTTCGTGAGAAATGACAGGGATGTGATTGTTGACAATCTCGGTGTTTTGACCAGAACACGCTGAAGCATGGCTGCCTTACGGCGCGAAAACGCTTCCAATCGACTGCGTCAATGTGCCCATCAGGCCATCAGGAGAAAAACACACGTTCGCTGTGCATGGCGAAGAATCGTGCGTCGAGCAAGTCATCTCTCGCCCCCCCCC
>NSDO01000892.1:0-12677 GCA_002286825.1 Lagenidium giganteum | reverse complement strand
ATAAAGATGGCGACCAAGCGCGCGCGATCACTCTCCGTCAAGCGAGGATCCTTGTACAAATCCTCGAGCTGCTTGGTGACGGTCGGGTGCTTGAGTTTCTTACCAGACTCGTCCACACCAGTAGCCAAGGTCTGCTCCAAGTTGGATGTTTCTAGCAAACTTGTCGACGTGAAGATGTCCATGGCCTTGCCAGCCAGGTACAAGTGCTGCGACAGCTTGCCCAGCATCTCGCGGTATTCCGGCAGCTCTCGCAGCGCATTGGCCATTGAGCTCAAGTCTGTCGCTTTCCCTTTCGCCAGTGAAGCACCAGCACTCGAAGCTGACAGCGAGGCCATTCGTTTGCCAATCTCTTTGCTCACTTCTGCGATGTGCGTGTGGCGATACTCAATCCAAAACTTATCATTCTCGTTGAGAAACGCCGTTTTCGTGACCACACCGGCGTTGGTCTCCGCTGGATAGGTAATCTGCTCTTCTTCGACGTCAAGCAGGTCATAGACCATGGCCTGGAACGTGCTTTCATGCATGAACGGGCTCACTGTGTCTTGTCCTCGATCAATAAATAAGAGCGTGCCTCGGTTTGGCGCGTACACAAACCCGCTGTTCTTGGCGACAAAGTCGTTCATTTTGGTCTGGAACATCTGCGCCAATTGCTCCATGCGTGGCTGGTCTGCCTTGTAGCGCACGTACGGATATTCTTCCAGAGTCGAGCACACTGAGACGAGTTTTTCGCAGATGAGTTGCATCAGCGACGTGTCGCCTTTCTTGGTCGTTGGCGAGTACAAGTGGTGGAACGCCGTGTTCATATCCAGCGAGAACGCCGTCTTCTCCAGAGCCAGGAAGTCCACGTTCACCTCTTGCAACGCACGCAGACGCTGCAGCAGCACGGGAGACGTCTTGAGCTCGGCAAGCACAGAGTCGCTCGCATGGCGCAAGAAGTACAGATACACGTCGTTGTACTTGGCCGTGGCTTCGTCTGCGAAATCCCGCGCCACTTTGCGAACTGCTTCGACGGTCGGCGAGATGAAGTAGACGACGTTCATTTCAGGAAATGGCTGGCGATTGAGCTCCAGCCGCTCCACAATGGAGACGCCGCACTCGGTGATGTCGCTCATGCGCACTGCGTACGACAGCACGCGCGTCGTGGCGTCATCCACCACCAGCACGACCCAGCCGTGCGTCAGCTGCGTCGTGTGCTTGAGCATCTTGAGCAGGATCTTGTCCTGCACGATCTTGCGGAGGTTGATATCGTGCGCGTGCGCGACATCGCCGTGCTGCTCCATCGTGTCGCCACCGTCGCCGTCGCCGTCGCCGTCGTCAGGTGCGCTGCTGCTTCCTCGCGTCGTTTCACGAGACAATGGTTAAGTTCGCATTCTCAGTTGAGCATAAAGTTCGCATGGAGCGAATCTTACCATTCGTTTAAGTGCGAATGTAAGTTACTGGTTTTGGCGGGAACCCGTTGGCGCGCATGGAGCCACAGGACACGACCGGCCGAGCGATCACGCGAAACGGAGCGGTGCACGATCCACGATGTTGAACGTCGGCAACCGCAGACGCGAGATCTATGATCAGAAGAATGGCATCCATGGTGGAGTTGCCTCTCTCTCGCTGTACAATGAGCCACCGGTCGTCGAGGTGTCTCTCGAAGAATTCGAAGAGTTTGCCATCGATCGTTTGCATGGTACGTTGCGTTGCGCGCGCAATGTGAATGTGTCAGCGATATGTTGCCGTTGTTTATGGGATTCGTGTGCAATGCGCAGTGCTGAAGGCAGTGGAGAACTTTCGTCTGCGCAACACCACTGCCGCAGCCAGTGACCGCGAGGGGAAGCTGGACAAGGTGCTCAACAAGCACCTGCCATTGCGCCCATCGGTGCCTGGTCACCCGACGCGTGCCGAAGATGACTCGGTATACGATCTCAACCTGCGCTCTGTTGCGTTGACTGCGTGATGCTGAAAGTGTGTGGCAACAGTTGAAGGATATGCTTTCGCACTTTTTCCTTCGCATGGCGTTCTGCCAGACCGAGGAGCTGCGACGATGGTTCCTACAGCAAGAAAGCACACTCTTCCGGTGCGTCTGTGCTGTTGCCTCTGCTCTAGATACACGACACTAATGTCACATTCGTCTCGCAGCTACCGCCTCGATAAGCTCTCACGAGATGAGAAGTTGCAGTTCATGAAGGAGAATGGCATCGCGTACGAAGAAGCCACCGCGAAGGAGATTGAGGAGCGCCAGACTGATCTGCGAGCTGTGAGAGATGCCTTCCTCGAGAGCTTCAAGGAGCGCGTCAAGCCACTGCCTGCTTATTTCAAAGTGCCATTCACGGAAGCCCTCGATCTGGTGAGTAGAACCACCCATCAGCGTTGTGATCGATGGCGCATCGGACTCAAGCCTGTGTTGATCGACAGGTGGCCGCACGGAAGGTATATCTGGAAGGCGGTGTGGCGTATGTGCCATTTGACCACGTTGTTTCCATCTTGTACGCTCGCTTCCGCTCCAATGTACGAACAACCACGATCGTGTCAGCCTTGGCGCACGAGTGGAATCCTGACGCTTTCTGTCGTAGTTGTCCAAGCAATTGGCGTCTGCATTCCGCAAGTACAATCGTTCTGTCATCAGCAAGGACGAACGTCTGGCGCCCGTGCTGTCCAACTTGGCCAAGCACCACATTGACGCCGACTACTCGGCTCAGGTCGTGACGTCGTCCGACAGCCGCATCACACCAGATATGATCGACGGTCTCGCCAAGACGTCGATGCCTCTGTGCATGCGCACGTTGCACAAGGCTCTCAAGATGAACCACCACTTGCGCTACGCTGGTCGTCAGCAGTACGGCCTCTTCCTCAAGGCGACAGGCCTGCAGCTGGACGATGCCATCGCGTTCTGGCGTCAAGAGTTCTGCAAGAAGATGTCGGTCGACGACTTCAACAAGAAATACAGCTATAACATCCGACACAACTACGGTAAAGAAGGCAAGCGCAAGGACTACGTGCCGTCCAGCTGCATGATCGTCATCACTGGCGAACCACCGAAGACCGGTGAATACCACGGGTGCCCCTTCCGCCATTACGAGGAAGAGCACCTGCGAAAGGCACTGCAAGGCATTCCGGAGGGCGAGAAGCAAGAGATTTTGAGCCTTGCTGCCGGTCGTCACTACCAGATCGCATGCAAGAAGCACTTCGAGGCCACCCATCCAGGATACGACGGCGATGTCATGATCAACCACCCCAACGCCTACTTCGAGGAGAGCAGAAAGTATTATGCGTCCAAGGCACCAACGCAGCCAGCGGCTGCTGCAGCGAAATGAGACGGCTGCTCCTTCAACGACCACGGGGAACAGCGCATTATTAGGTTATCCTGGTCGTCCATTAGGTTTGCACAATTGCTTAAACAGACACAAATGCAGTCGGGTGATGAACGTGTTCGGAGTACGCGATTCCCATCAACTTCAGCACTCATCAGGCTCAGCCGGAGCACCACCGCCAACTTCGCGCAAGTACTTGCGGATGGCAATGTCGGCGAATGTCCGCAGAATAACCTGGACCCAAGCCAACGTTCACCATAATGCGTAAACTCGTCGTTTCAAAACACTTCGCTGTACGTACCAAACGAACAAGTCTTCGATCCGATCGGAAACTCTGGACATTGGCTTCACTTTTGGCTTGTTCTTCATCAGCCGCGTTGTTTTCGCTAGGATCGCGTGCTACAGACACCGAATCAGTGCTTAGGAACGAGAAGCTGCCTATTAGAAGCAGCGTACTTTGTCGCACTGGAAGCAACTTTGGACCGGCAAGAACTTGGATCATCTCGAGAAAGTTGGCTGAACCATCCTTACTGCAAATGTACGACGGGTCCATGAGGAAGGAACCGCGCTGGTGCTGTAAAACTATCAAGTGAGACAGTATTCAGACACACGAACTTTTCCGACTGCCACCAACCTTCAAAAATTGCTCGAAGTACAGCTCCGGCGCGATGCGGCCGTCCTTGTAACCCGTGTCCTGGAAGTTCTTGACCTGCTCGAGAACCGCGCAAAGCACCTGTGACGTGTTCGGCAACAGAAAATGGTCAAAAACGTCGTCTACTCTTCAATTCTACTCAGCATACGCACAATATCATAGGAGCCTTTGATCTTGGCTTTTAGTCGGAAAAAGTCCACGACCTCTTCATCCGACAACTGGAAGACTCTGTGCTCGATCAACACCATAACGATCACAACCTACTCCCGCAAGTGGCCAGTCGCACGACCACAGCAAGCGCCATACCTGACTTTGGTGGACTCATCCAGTCGCTTCCACCATTCCGCAAAGCCCTTAAAGTGCTCGTTGAGGAACTGCCTGTAGCGTGGGAAATCCTCTTTCATTGCAATGCGCAGGCGCGCTCGCTCCGACAGAATCTCTTCGTGGATGAACGTCGGCCACGGCGAGAAGTGCTCCTTTTTCTCATCATCCGTCTCTGTCGCGTTCCCCATCACAGGCACACAGCAGCCCCGTTACGATCACGCCCACTAACGACGTGACTAGCTCCAACGCACCCCAGTCGGAGCAGCGGTCGGCAAACGACGCTAGGTCCATGATAGCGTGCGTCACGCCACAGCAGCTGCATCCGCCCTACGAGACGAGCAACAAGCAGCGCACACGTGTGTGTGTGAGTGAGTGGTCCAGCGCTGCCATCCACATCCCGGCCATCTCGCGCGTCGTCACAGACTTGGTTGACATATTCAAACATGGTGCGGTCCACGACCCAGCAGTCCTCGTACTTGCGCATGGCTATTCAGCTCGCTCTGTCGGTCTGTGCTCTGCGGCCGGCGTCTCGTCGGCTCCGTCGTTTGCTCCGCTCGCCTGCTGCTTCGGTAATGAGCGCCCACCAACGACACGCCTGATCATGCCCACCGCGCATGAGATGTGGCTCCACTCCCGTAACGTTGAAGAAACACCCGCTTGCGTTGCGCGAATGTTGCGCGTATGTTGCGTATCCGCCCCAGAAGCGCCATCAACGCATGTCAAAGGCCGCAGTGTAGCTCTTCGACGAGAATGACATTCTTCACCATATTATCGAGAAGCCGGGATCGGCACTCGTCCAGCGACCGCCGCCTTGTGCCCTGCTGGTGCCTTCTTCGCTTGCGTCTTGGCCACGCATCGGACGGGACCAGCCAGAGATGCATCGGTGAAGCCGGCGCTGTCCTTTCTTCAAGTGGCGTGGCCGTTTCAGTGGCATCTTAGTCCGCGCGCTGGTTGGATTCGCTCGCTCGGCCTTCTGCGCGAACATGGAGCCGTTGGTCAACTGCCATCCGCTGAGTCCGGATCTGTGTGAAAGCGCGCGAATATGGAGAACATGCCGTTGTGTGTGGAAGCCCAGGAAGCACAGAGGTCGGGTGGTGGAAATGAATAAGTAGCCTGGTTGTGGTTAATAATTCTAGGGGGTGTACAGTCGAGGATCAACATCACGGCATTGGGTCAGCCGCTGCGCTGCGCTCTAGGGGCTCCTCGAAGGCGATATTCTTCGCGTTGGCGACGTCCATGGACAGCGCTTGTCGGAATTCCAGCAGATCGCGCTTCATCTCGACTTGCCATCGCTCTACTTCTTCCTGAACTTTTTCCAGATGCGCCAACGCGTTCGCTTCATCTTCCTCGGCTAACACACGGACGTACTCGCTCCAGACGGCGTAGTTCGATTCTAGCTTCCTGACGGCATCATACGACTCGGCAATACTGCTCTCGAACTTTTCAATGCGCGACACCAGCGCTTCGTGGTACTCATGGGACTCGCGGATGGTGGTTGCTGCTTGCAATAACCCCGATGTTCCGAACACGAAGCCGAGCGCAAGGCACAAGTAAAAGACGAAGCTGTTGGTCCATGATGCCGCCGTTTGTGTCTCGGAGTGACGCTGCCGGCGGGATTTCGTGACGTTCAACGCCGATTGAGCCATGGTTGTGTCGTGGGTGGGCTCGTACGGCTCGTCGGCAGAGGCACCTGAGATGGATTTTTCTGATGTGCCCTCCCACTGGTCGTCAGATTGCTCCGAGGTCGTCAAAGGGGTAAACTGGTGATCGACTGCCGTAGCTTGCTGCTGCTTGAGCGATTGTGCGCTTTGTAGAGTTTCTTCTCGCCGTTGCAGAACAGGAGTTGTCGGCCTGTGCTCCCACGTTTCCATTTCGGCCATGATCTCTGCCTCCTCCTCCTCAGTCAGTTGTGTCGATCGGGCTGTCGGCTTCTCGACACTCTTGTCCGCCACGTTAGCATCTTCTTGTCGCGCACGCGCAGAATCGGATCGGATGTTTTCCAGCACTTGACTGACCCTGTCACCAATGCTTCCCATCCGCTGCAGGTTGCTTTCCTTCTTCGCTAATGGGCGACGACGAGGGCTCATTATCTCGGCGTCGACCTCCCTTGGCTGTTCACGGCTGCGAGGTAGTGTTGCGTTCGACTCTTTACGCAACTTGGTATTGCCTTGCGCAATACGTGCGCTCAATCGTTCTTCAGACTTCTTTGTTGGCATACGCTGAGCGTTTTCTTTTCTCGCCACGGCTTCGTTCTTCGGGATACTTCGGTCCTTTATCTCGCGATTTATCTTGAGCTTCACTTCATCGAGATCCTCCTCCGTCCATCCACTTTTGCGTCGCTGTGGGGAGATATCTTGGCGACCAATGGATAGTCTCTTTGACTTCACTTCTTTCTGTCTTGGTTGCCTCTCGAGCGTATGTGCCGCATCATTGTGCTTCTTCAAGTCCTCGAGATCTGAGAGCCGTTTTTGAACGTTCGACTGCATATCCGCCAGGTCAACTTCAGTCTCCAAAGGAGATACAATCGGTTGGGGAGTCTGCTGTTCTTGCCGAGGAATAAACATCGTTTCCTCGATCTCGTCGTCTGACGGCTCGGGCAACGGACTCATCGTAGCCTCCACTGTGTCGTTTTCCTCTGCGTCAGTTCCTTGGTGAAATTCAAAACCTGATAGCATGGTGCCCAATGTCGCTGTCGGTGGCAAAGGCTCGTCTTCTGATGACGATGCACGACCACCAGTCGAGACTTCTTCGAACTGAGGGAAGTCAGCGAACGAGACAGGGTTTTCCGTGGGAGAGACGTGTTGAGCATCATGGGTTCCAGCAAAGTCAACGGTTGTCACGCGGCGACGCTCTCGCAGCGTCACATTGCGCATATCTGGCACAGCAAAAGGAGGCGACGCACTGTCGTAGCCTTCCGTTTCCGTCGAGTCTCGAACTGATTCTGGTGCTGGTGTGGGGCGCTCCTGAAGAATTCGACTGAGAGAGAATGACGCCGATGTGCGCAAACGTGGGATGTTCGACGTGGATTCTTCACGTTCAGGGCTTCGATTCCGGAAACTCGGACTACGTGATGGCGCGAGCGGGATCTTTGATCCCTGCGCGAGCTCTTCGATGCGAGAGCGTCGGAATCCGTTCGTGTCTCCATTTTCTTCCACGGTTTTGTTGTCGGGTTCTTGGGGAGGCAAAACTGTGTGCATCAGCGACTCGGAGAAGTCCAACTCGATGCCAGGAGATCTAGGTTCATTCGAGGTAGGGATATCGTCGAAGTTGATCAATGGCTCTTCCTCGTTATCCGTCGGTTTGACTGGAGTGACATGCTCGCCGCGACCGTTTGGTGCTTCATCCGCTGGAGTAGATTCAGCTGGAGTGGCTATAAACGATGCGGGCTTATCAAACGTCGGGAGATCGAGCGACTCCGGTCGCTTTTTCGGTGTAGCAACACGGATTTCGATGTCGTCTCCCGGTTGAGTCGCCATGGACGAATTCTTCTTCAGCAAACGTCGGCGCTGCGCGATCGAGTCGCTCATATTGAATTGTTTCTTGGTCTGCGAATCTGGACGCTTGTTGCGAATGACCTTGACGACGTCCGCGTGGGGCTTCGTTTCCAACAGCAAGTCCCTGGTCTTTGCACTTGGTATCTTGGCGAGTTCTTCCAGGCGATCTGGCCTACGAGTGACATCACGACTGTCAGTTCAGTGATTGTCTGTTGTTCCACTCTGACGTACGAGTGCTCACCATCGGGATGAGAAGCTGCAGAATGTGTCACGAGCAATCGAGCGCACGCTGTGGGAGGCATCCTCAAGACCACGTGCGATCACATGCACAAGCTCATCGTAATGAACCTCGACTTCTTCCTTGGACCAATAGAGCAACACCACCGAAATCTGATTCAACAGCAGTGCTCGCACTCGTTCTACGAATCACGAAGTCCATCAATGTTCAGCCTGAGCGTCGATCAGGACATCGTCGCAGTGACAGCGCTCACCTTGCAGTGCGCTGTGGTAAATATTACAAAATATCGCCAGGTCGTAGCGCGAGAACTGTGAGAGGTTGCTGAACAGACTGGCACCCGGATCGCGAATCGCCGCTGTAGACGCCTTCGCCGTGGCGGCGATTTTGGGCAGTAACGCGTCGGCGACGACGCGGAAGTCGGCACGCGTTGTGCGCACAATTCGAGCAACCTGGCGGCAGCTATGGCCTGCAAGCGATGATCGCATATGGCACAGCAGCGCCCCCAATCGTTCCTGTCAAGCCGAGCATCAGTATTGTCAGGTTGTCATGGTCTTTCCAGCGCAGCACAATTCATGATGACACGCACCGCCATGGGCGCAAGGCGCTCGATCGCCTCGCGCACATTATCTTTCGCGTTGACGGCTTCGAATGCGTTGGCGAGCTCTTCGAGCGCCTCGTGGGTCTCGGTCCATTCGGCGTCTTGCTTGCAGACCACGCGCTGGGTCGCCTGAATCTGGAAGGTCACGGGCGTGCACGTCAGCGACACTCACAGGCAGTGGGGGGAGGCAGTTGCCGCCGCAGTACCTGGCGCAGAAGGTGCTCCATCGTGAGCACCGGGCGCGTTGTCGATCGGCAGTGCTCGCTGGCGTCGAGGTTGGCACACAGCGCCACAGCGAGACGCGCCAGCGCTTGGTCGTGCACGGATTTTGCCTTTTCAAACGCTTGGCAAACGCTTGGACCAAACCTTGGAAACGAGGTGGATACTAACATCGGAGATAAGCGGATCGAAACAGTACGGTAAGGACGATGTTAAAAAGAAATGTTTTAACCAACCAACACTTGACAGATTATCAAAATTGGTCATGGTTGAAACAATACGCTCGTTCTGCAATGTGTGAAACACAATGGAATGTTTTCACAAATTCAAGTGTACTGTACCATGTAGTACATGAACGTGGTCTCTAAGGGGTTTAGGGGTACTCTAGATATCATTTTATGCAGTGCTTGAGCGGACGATGTAACATCATTAATGCAGTCCGTCCACTAGCGTACGCCAAGAAAAAGAACGCGCGAAGCTACTAAATCCTAATGTGAATTCTTCGGAACCTCGGAACTAAGCGCTTCAAACGAGGGACCACCAGAGTGATTGTAGCTATTAAAATACAGTAGTGCGTGTGAAGTTCCCAAACATGATCTGAACCGGTTTCATGTCACCGAACCGATGTAACATCAACAATTATGATCATGGTAGGTTTTATACACCATGCGGGACTGAGTTTCCAAGTTCCACAAAAATCTCTACACTGCCTCTATCACTTCTTTCTCCTCTATACCCTACCCCTCTCTATAAATATTGTATATATATACAAGTACAGGAACTCGGAACCCGAGCATAACCACAGCCCTTCTAGATATTAAATGTTGGTTCCGAAAATTTTGGAACCCGAGTACCCACAATTAGTTGCAATTCACTATTGAATTGAAGCACCACAGCAGCTCTAGTAAGTACGACATCGTTTTGGAACCGGTTCGGAACTCGGTTTCGGAACCTCGGAACTCGACATTATTTTTAATTCTGATAAATATATCCATCAATATATAGACGCTATGATCCAGTTGAGGAATAAAATGATCAGTCGAGTCTACAGAATCATTCATCTTGACAGTGACCTATGCTACATTGGTTCTACTGTCAACAAGTTATCATGGCGTTGGCAAGGACACAAAAAAAACTTTCGACGCTGAAGGCAAGCATACACATATGTCAATTTTTCCGTACTTTAAAACTCTGTTGTTCATCTTGGGTAGCTTGGCTGTACGGCGACCACGGACCACGCGTGCGACTGGCAGTCGGTCCGCAACTTCCAGAGGTGACAGCAAGTCTTTTATGTGTGGTTACTTGAAGAGAAAGAGCACACGGTGGATGTGCTGCCTAATGAGACGGTTGCAGCGTGTTGACCTGTGGAACGAACTGGAACAGAGGTAGGTTTGCACGCGGAATACAGGTCGGTGAGCGAATCAACAACAGCTCCCAGCTGGATGTGGGCGTTGGGAATCCCAACGCTACATCCCAAGTTGGGATCGACCGCTGCAAACGTTCTGCAGTCTGCGCCCAAATACAAGCATGCTGCGGGTCACCTTCGTGTGTAAGGTTTGTTGAAGCGGCGCGAGCTGGCGTAGCTGTTTCGGTTGTTGCCAGCGATCAAGTGCACGACGTGCCACACGCCGCCCCAGGAAGCAGAGACCGGCATCCAAAGCACGTCGTGGCCAACGTCAATGATGCGACTCGTGCGAGCAATCTCGAAGTCTCGGCTGTCGTGGCCACCGACGACATCGACGCGCAATTGCCTCAGGCAAACGATGATCATCCTACCAAGCCAACCGCGAGGACCAACTCGAATGGAGTCGGTGTGAGCGAGCCGGACAAGAACGGTCGCACGGCACCGACCTCCACCGGGTCCTGGGGCGGACTCGTGTCGTCGCTTGTGTACCTGCTTTTTGCGATCTGCCTCGCCGTGACAACCTACGCGCTCAACACGCTGGCCAAGACGAGCATCGACTGAGGTCAGTTTGATTTTGATTGTTAATAGCACGATTTTGAGCCCGTACGTTCGCGGTTGCGTTGCGCTTTGCTGATTTACTGACTGGTGTGGGCGCTGCTGCCTACATGTAGTCTTTTCGATCGCCCGAGTTGAGCGCTGCCCGCGTTGGCGTGAGGGCTGGCAGGTATTCTTGGGTGGAGACCTCGCGAGGAGGCAGCATCTGCGAGCCAGCGACGGTGACGATGACTGGAACGATGCCGGAGAACACGAACGTGATGAGACTGTTCGAGGAGTAGAGGCCTCATGGCAAAGCAAACCACTTGAAGCCGTCTACAAACGATCCCTTAATGATCCAACCGCAAAGGAAGATCGTGATGAGACCGGAGACGCATCCAGCAACGGCGGCATGTGGATCGGCGCGTTTCCACGCTCGCAACAACATCGGTCCCACAGTCGCCGTGCACAGCAGATCGGCAATCAGGAAGAGCGTCAGAATGTTCACATTCTTCAACGAAATGATCACGGCTGGGGTGTTGAGAAGGACTGCAAGACAAGGGATAAGTCAGTGATCAGTGTCCTAGGTGCCTCAACGGCGGTCGCAACCACTTACTGCAGATGATACGGGCATGAAGAAGCGTCATTCCAGGGAAGTTGGTGACGAGTTCGGCCGCGATACCGATTTGGATTGAATCCGACATGGAGCTGGCGAGGGCGGCAATAATGATCACCATCAACACCTTTCAAACCATGTGCATTGCACGAGGATCGTGAAGAAGTATGGCATCTGTTGAGCTGCTTCTGCTGGATACGCGAGGAAGAAGACCCATCCAGACATTGTCAGCGCGACGGTGAACGGAATGATCATCAAGCACGTGTAGATGCATGCCTTGCGCAGCGTCTTGTCGTCATTAGCCGGGAAGACGCGCTGCCAGTAGCCAGTGAAGAGGAGGTTCGAGGCGGTCACAGCAATGCACAACGTCAGGAGGGACTCGAAGCCGTTGACCGTGAAGGCAGCGACCTTGGTGTCCTGCCACGCGTTGTCTGGAATCTTCACCGACGAGATAATGACAATGACCACAAGCAACACGAGCGACAGCACGCCACTTGCTTGCCACACRTCCGTGGCCAAACTGGCACGAAGTCCACCGACGAGCGTGTAGATGTTAGTGATGACGGCGACAGCACAGATCGCCACTGCTGGACTGGCAGAAGACGGTCACAATCGCCACGTAGATCTGCATCACTCGGCCGAAACGCTGGTGTTCCAAGTCGATCGAGCACAAGCTCGGTCAGTCACAGCCACGGAAATTGATGCCAAACAAACCACTGCAAGCTTACGTTGTTGACGAAGGCAGTCAGCGTGACACCTTCACCAAGTAGCGAGCGCGTGAATGGTGTGAGCTCACTCGTGCGTGGCGCTGTCATGCCATCATCATCATCATCATCAGGACCACGTACATGGCCATCCGTGTTGTCGTACGGCTCGTTCTTGAGGATCTCGACGCCTTCGCCGTCGCCGGTGAACTTCTCGATGGCGTCGACGCGGTCCTCCTCCTGTCGCTGCTTGAGCTCCTGTGGCGCACAGCACGTGCACATGTTGTAACGAATGTTACACAATTGGGTTGATCACACATGTGATCAAAGGTGTTCTTTACATTTGTTGTTGAACACCACAATTGGGTTGTTGACATTTGTTGTTGAACACACAAGATGTCAACAATTGCATTGTTTGCAATTAAAGATGTGTCGTTTGCAATACGGATGTTATCAGCCAATCAGAGCTGAGATGCATATTAATGACCAATCGGGTCTGTATATTTTAAGGGTCGCTAGAGCAGTTAGGAAACTCCTGCGCCCTTTGGTGCTCTCCTCTAAGGGAGTAATACATCACTTCTGCATTTGCAATCC
>NSDO01000080.1:265811-276219 GCA_002286825.1 Lagenidium giganteum | reverse complement strand
CCTATTGCACTCTTGTGCTGTGTGACGTGCCTTGTCACAAATTCCGCATGTTATCGGTGCCATTGACGGCTCGCTCTTTCCCATCAAGTGGCTTGAGGACTGGGACGACTGGTATTGTCGAAAGGGTTTTCCTGCGTTCAATATGCAGGCTGTCGTGGACAACATCCAGAAGTTCATGGCGTTTTCGCTCATGTCAGGCCAAACCAACGACAAATCGGTGTTCAATTTTTCAGATTTGGCGCAGAGATGCCATCAAATTGTTTCTCGGGCTATCAGCTATTCGCACACGTCTCAACGCCATACCCAATTACAAGCTCGATGCCACACGACGAACGGAAGTACAACTATCGGCACATCGGCACTCGAATCGTGGTAGAAATGGCGTTTGGGCGCCTAAAGAATATGTTTCGCATTTTCCAGACCCCTCTACTGCATGATACACCGGAAAAAATGGCTCAGATTATCAAGTGTTCTCTTGTGCTTCATAATTGGATGATAGACTTGAGATCAGAGCTGACCCAAACACCGCCAGAATCATGGATGTACATTGGTGGTGATGTGTCGGCAAAGTTTGACAAAGTAAGTGGTGACGATGCTAAGCGAGTCAGAGATCAAGTGAAAGCGTACGTGAATTTTTATTAATTCACTTACGAATTCTGTTTTGATAAAAATGCAAGCAAAGCAGCGTTACCTTGCAGTTGCTGCGCCTGAACCTTGGACTGCTCGTCCAGCTTCCGATTTGTCTCGCGAAGCAGCTCAACCATCTGCAGCTGCATCGTGATTGAACTTGATTGCGATTCGTCGCGGCGCATTCCTGCTGCCTTCACTAGTGCTGCAGCCAACGTCGTGCCAAGCTCACTTATCCCCTCCGCCAAATCGCGTTTCCTTTTGGTCAGTGTTAATCGACTTGTCGATAGGCCGGGTGAGTTACTGGTCGTCTCACTGGGTTTTTGGGCAAGCTCGTTTTCCGCAACAGAGCCGCTCGCACTATCAATCGTCACAGGGGTTCGCCCAAAATCCACATGCCCGAGGCCGGACTTATCTCCCAAACATTGTACCAACAAGTCCCAGTGGGTAGGCGGTGAAATACCGACACTTTCCTCGTCGCAGTCAGCCGTGTCATTTCCTGTCTTGCGTAAATTCTTCTTGTGTGCGTTAAATTCATGGACCAAATTTTCGATATTTGCTCTTCACCTGCTCAGCATCAAGTGACGTCGCGTGCTTCAGGTTCAGCAAGAGCGTCAGTCGCTCCCACCACACCTTGATTTGGCTGAGTGGTCGCGACGCTCTTGTTCGACGATTGGAGACACAGCAACAAGAAGTGCGTCGACTTCATTTACAGCAAAGAGAGCAATAAATTGTTCAGAGTTGAATGTCGCGCCGTCCAACACCAAGCCAAACTGATCGCCGCGACTATCCGAGATCTTGCTCTCGACCTTTGACGTAACCAAATGTAGGTATTTTCGAAGCATCTTGGAGGAAACTGGTTTCAGGTCAACATGCTCTCGAGTCATCGGGTTGTCGAGAAAGCTAAATGGTAAGTTGCTGCTTACCACCCACTGAAGCCACTTGTGTGCGTTGCGAGCGGCTGAGTCCACAATGGTTCCGTCACGTGACATGCGAACTTCTTCCGCATAATAAGTGTGCTTTGATTTGATGTGTGCAAGGAGGTTTGTATACCCTCGTCCTGGCTTTTGTTTGCGATTGTTGCTGCAGCGGCATCGATAACGCCATGTTGGAGAACCTTCTGCATCGTACTGCATGGTATAGTAAAATCCGATGATTCCTTTGGAAGGTGGGTCGTTGCTCCGTGTCTGCTGTGGCGGCGATTGTCGTGGTTGTCGAGGCATGTTGCTTCAGTGGGCCAAATTGGAAATGATCATTGCTTTGACATTGCAGCATGGGCGCTGAAAAAGCAAGGGTGCCCAGATGTGCATTTCAGAAACCTCACACCACTGTCCATATGCCCATACTGTTTTGATGAAAACGCGCGATAACATATGGTGCCATACCCCTACACGATGAGTACGTCCGATTGCCGCACAATGCGAAATGGTATGTGGCCACACCATATCAATTTGGTATTGAAAAGGAATTTTGTCATGGAGTTTGCAATAGTATGGAGGGGTTCCGATCGCTGCTGGTAAGTGGTTGGGGTGGCCTGGCGGCTGCTTCACGAAAACGTGATGAGGCGCATGGCTCTGTTGCATCTCTAAACCAACCTGAGGGCGAGTGCGGATTACTACCCAGGAGATGAGTTTGTGTGAAGTGCATGATTTTGGACAACTTGGTCGTGTTTGGATGATTTCGGGCGGGATGACCTCCAACGAGTGCGCCAGCGTTCTCCATGCGCTCTCTTAGCTCCGCTGCCCTCCGCGCGGGCGCCAGCAACGCACGGCAGAGAAAGTAAAACAACACCATCACCTACGAGCGGATTCGCTCACCTCCAGCGTCGCGCTGGGTGGGTCACCAGCGGCAGTTCGCTTTCGATGTGTCAAATGTGTCAATTCCGTGATTGTTGAATTATATTTACTGAATAACTACATGTACAGTGGTTCACACAACTGTGAACGTCAAAGCGGACTAAACGGCTGCGCTGCAAACAAAAAGACAAAGCATGCACACTGATGCACCCTTGCACGCTGATCAACGGCCAAGTTCCCCCGCACGTTTTCGCTGCCTCGTCCCGGAGTTATTTCCGATTTTGTGCCTATTCTGGTCGATCGAGCAATACCTGCAATATCTCAAAGAAAAGAGGCCAAATTTGTAATTGAAGGATTGAGGGCGATATGGCTGTTTCTGGACTGTCGATTCGTGTAACGGGTTGGCGAGATGCGTGTGCGACCATGCCATCCGGACCAGAGCTGTCCGAACGAGAAAAAGGGATCACGAATGTAGCGATTGGCAAGGAGATCGGAAGGAGCGAGAACGCTGCCCGCAGAGGGAAAAAATTATGAGAAAACTGAAAAATAAAGTCAGCACTGACACGCGTCCGATACAATTGTGGGACATAATCCCATCATCAGCCAATTGTGGCCAGTGCGCCAGTGTGTCAGTGGCCCTCCTCCATACCATCACCGATCCGATACGCTCCGACATCAGCACTCGAGCGAGCTTGCTCTACCTGCTCAGTGCTCCATGTTCACGAATGTGGACTACCCAGGCAACGACTTGACGAGCATGAACGCTCCAGACGCGGTGTGTGCTGCGACCTGTGTCGCAAGCACCCAGCATGCAACGTGTGTTCGTTTATGAAGAGCTCGACGACGTGCTACTTGAAGTCGACGAAGGGCACCAAACCCTCAGTATTACCACAAATGTCCAGTCTGGCGAGATGTATCCGACGACTGACCTTGCGTCTGCGGTACAAGGTCAGTGCTCCGTGCAGGCAAGCACCAATTTCCCAGGAAATGACATCCTTAACACGCCAGCGGTCGATGTTGGTGTGTGCTGCCCACACGCCTGGTTGCCGTGCGTACTCGTGGTCGAAGTCGCACAAGATGTGCTGGCTGAAGACAACCAAGGGCGGCAATGTCCGCGCTGAATCCGATGTGCACTCGGGTGGAGTGGCTGCCGATGACGCGACCGCTCAATGCGCTGTTTGCGTTTGTGAAGAGTTCGACGACGTGCTACTTAAAGTCCAGCAAGGGCACCAACAACCTAAGGATCAATCACGATGTCCAGACGGGCGAGATCTACCCATCGACGGGCGTCGCGGCTTTCGTGCAAGGCCAGTACTCTATTCAGGCAGGCACGAACTTCCCTGGTAACGATATCCTTAACACCGCCGCAGCCGATGTTGGCGTGTGCTGCGACTTGTGCCGCAAGCTGCCGGTGCCGCGCATACTCGTGGTCGAAGTCACAGAAGATGTGCTGGCTAAAGACGACGAAGGGCGGCAATGTCCACGCGGAGCCGGATGTGCATTCCGGCGAGGTTGCTGTCGATCATAGGACCACGCAATGTGGGCTTGTCCAGAACGTTGATTACCCTGGCAACGACATTGTATCCATGAATGCGGCGGATGCTGGCGTCTGTTGCGACTTGTGCCGCAATAACCCCGCCTGCACGTTGTACGCGTTCGTGAAGAGCCCCACAACGTGCTATTTGAAGTCTTCTAAGGGAACCAATCCTATCCGACAACGGATGTCAACGTTGTTTTGCTGACGTAACTAATAACATAGGAAAGCAATCATCAGCATTCGACATACTAAATCGAAATAGCAAATATCTATCCACGTACAGCGATTTCTGAGCTCGTAGAATCTGAATGCCGACGGTTCCACCGATTCGTTGAAGTTCCTGTACAACGGGTTTGGATCTGCCAGCGTGCTGTCGCTGCCGCTTTCACTGGCGCTTCTCGCGTCGCTCACCTGGTAGAAGCTAGTTCCACCTCCGGTTGCCCCCCATGGTTCTGTAGCAGCACTGGCTTGCTTGCTCAGTCGTATTCATTCACACATGAGAAATCAGTATACATTTCCTTTTTGGAAAGCGGCTGCTGCAGTTTCAGCCTACCTTGGCTGTGCCGTCCACGCGTTGCTCCAGCACCTCGGAGGTAATGTTTGCGACAGCCTCGAGCGTGCTCTTTATGGACGACGTCGTATCTGGGTGAAGGACAACATCAATGGCACAGATTGTACCAATGCATTGACCTAGCATGCCAATTGCGGCTCCGCAGTCGGCGCGAATAAGTGCACCATTGATGGCTAGGTTGGTGGCGACGAAGTGCTTGTCCTGGTTCGTGTCGGACGCAATGATCGTCCGTTCCTGAAGCATGGTCAGTGAACATACGCATTCATCTCGTTGATGTGAATACGAGGCGGAGTCCCCGCAAGATGAGCCTATGCCTTTGGCGGAAGACGCGGTGGAGGAGAAGCTGCCTGTGAAGGTTGATGATGCTGCCTCGTTCACGTATGGGTGGTCGTCGTCCAAGACACCGGTGACACCTGCTCCAGCCGCGTTTTGTCCCAACACTGGCTTTCAGCAGCAGATTCTTATCGTCGAGGATGCCAACAAAGGCGACCGGGCATTCCAATGTGCGCGCAACCATGGCGACCAGCAAATTGAGCGTCGGGTCGCTTTCCGTGGTCATGATGGTCGAGTTGCGAACGATTTCGAGCCGAGCGCTTTTTTTCTGGGATAGCCGGTGGCCAGAGCTGAACAACGCTTCCGTCGGTGCGTTCCGAGTCCATGCTCATCATGGACATGTGTTTCCGCCGCTGCGGCAACACGGGCGTCTTCTGGTTCATTGAGATCGTCTCGCGCACCGCTCATTCATTGGCGTTGATGGACGCATCGGTCGCACTGACCATACAGAACGTGCACACGTGTGTGGCGCACTCGACGTTGACGTGTGTATGAGATGGATTTTGCGATGACTCCACCGCACACGACTTCGCCACACTGTCCGTACACATCGTCGTGAGTTGCACGGTCATCTCATGGGGGCAGGCAGTGCCACGTCACTTACCGTGCGGCAATGGTGACGACGCCTGAACGGTTGACCGCCAGACACGCCGTCGAGATCGACTGAGCGATGCGATCCTGCCATTGCCGCAGAGGACGACGTGCTCGATCTGCTCCACGCACTCTCCTTGATCTGCTCCACGCACTGCGCCAACGTGCGCTCCTGGAGCGCAGCTGCGCTCGACCGCGGACGCATCCTGTGCCATTTCTGGCCAGGCCAAACGTGCTTGATCCCAAACACACATCGCGTGACGACGTGGCGTCTGAGCGGCTTGGCGACTGAGCGCTCTTAGTGTCTGGCGCGCGTCCGTGGTGTTCAGAGCTCCCCGCGGTAAGGACGGAACTGCGCTGCTCACGCCCTCACTTCGCGCCCCTCACTTCGCGACTTGCGACCATCCTGCATACTTCGACACACCGACTCTACCATGACTACGCACCAGCCATTCACGATGCACCACCCATTAATTCGCCGTGGGGGCTGCTTGAGCCCCACAGGCAAGATGCTGAAGCGTGAAAGCCGCATCCCGAAAGCGGCGACCTTTGCACGGGCGCGGACCATTGCTGCTGCCATCATTGCGTCCCGCGCCCATGCGACTGCCGCTCAACCGGTACCGGCCTGCACAAACATCGTCATGACAGCCACCACGACGAGCACACCCGCCACCACCATTACAGCTGCAACCACCTCCGCCGCTGTCGATACCATCGACCGCACCACAGCCGCCACCACCAACACTCCAACCACCACCGACAGACCTTTCATCACTTCCTGAACGACTCACATCGTCGACCTGGCAACTGCACAGAACACAACCACCACAGCCAACACTCCCGGCCCCGCCAATGCACTCACCATTGCAGCCAACACTCCCGCCCCCGCCAATGCACTCACCATTGGCGGGGGCGGGAGTGTTGGCTGTGGCGGTTGTGTTCTGTGCAGTTCCGGCTCTCGTGTGCCGATGTTCTATCCGGCAGCCCCGCGTTGGCTGTGGTGGTGCATTGGCCCGCGAGGCCTCCACAAAGCGCAAGCGGCCAGCAGCTGTCCAGGTCGGTGATGGTCTCTGGGAATTTGAGGCCATCGCCGACTGGTGCGTACCTAGCCATCGCGGTTACATCCGGTGGGTCGGTGGCGAAGGCACATGGGAGCCAGGTGCCCAGCTTCATGCGGACGGCTTTGCGCACAAGTGCCGTATGGTCATGGAATGGCAGCTTAGTGGCGAGCTACAATATTGAAGAAGCGACGACTTGGTACCGATAATACCTTTGGCGCACCGATTTCTGAGGAAACCGGTGATTACCGGTGGGGTTATATTGCTGTCGATAAAGCCTCGGAGTCGCTGGGGTACGTTGGTAATGTGGAGGCTAACCACGTCAAAAAGTTCGAAGCTGCTGGGACGCGCCCACCTGGTTCTGGGGTAACCCCTTCAAGCCTGGCAGCTGTTGTCAAACAGCTTGGCGTCGACTTCGAATCAAGCTTCAAGAGTCTTCATCGAACGCGCCACCAAGAGCTTCGTGGACTAAGGCCTCTCACCTCGCGAGCAAGCATCCTGGCTATGAGGCTGACTTTGCTAAGATGCAGCAACGAGCATCTGGACGGTTTATAAGTTCCATTTCGCGGACGCAGCTACTGCTAACGTCCACAAGTGGACGCGCTGGATAATTGAACAAAACCTGCCGTTCTGCGAAATTGAGAACAAGCTTACTCGTCAAATGGTCCGCCTCGACCCTGTCACGATCTCAACGGTGAAGCGCGCAATGGAATTGGCGGCTAAGCGCATAGGTGCCGCCATAGAGGAAGAAATGGGAGAAGGCTTTGGCTTTGTGTTCGACGGCTGGTCGAAAGGGGACGATGGCCAGAGTGCGGTCGCACACGTAGAGCACTTTGAGGCGATCCTGAAAGTGTACGGCAAGACAAAGACGATGGTCAAGGTCTTGGTTGGTGACGGAGTGGTGTCCATTTCCGCAGCACAGATGCTTAATTCGTCAATCGCAGCTGCATCATCAGGTCTCTGAAAACTTGATTTAGATTCTGATGATCGGTTAGGCTTGGTAACGGCCAGGTTCAAACGATGGTCTGCGCAACCCACAAGGGGGACTTTGAACTTGGTGGCTACAGCATTGTTGGTGGCACATGTGTCGAGTACTGTCCAACGTTACAAGGTGTTCGTCGACATTCGCAATGCTAGACCGATATCGGGAGATTCACGATGCCATCAAGCACGTGGTTGATGTCGCGTCTTTATGCCGACCCCAAGTGACCATCGGAAAATTGTTGCACTTCATGATCGGTTACGAGCACTCAACAGCATCTGCGTTAACCCTTTCGCGGTCACTTGGCTCTAAAACCCGGCAATTTGCGGGGTTTTGCATTTGACGGAAGATGTCGGAATCTGATCACGCGTTTTTCCAATGCTTAATAGCTTTTTCAACCGTGTTTTGATAACCACAACCACCCATCCATCTGCCATGTTTTGGACTTAACCCTAACCATATCGAGGATATTTAGCCAACGGTTGCCGTCCTGAGTCTGCAATCAATCAGTTTTGACCGCACATGCCAGGTTTTGTTGAAAAATACTCGGTAAGTTTCTGTTCCTGATGGATACAACACGTAAAATACAGCGTCATCAACTAAAACTTTGGTTCCACGGCACGCACAGATCCCACGTGTTCGATTTACAAAACAGGACAGCGACTTTCGTCCATCAGCAAGCCAAGCCCGCGAAGAAACGTGTTGGCGCAGACGAATTGGTGACAACGGAGGAGAAGTCGCGCCCATTGCGCTCCATCGACATCTCACCAGCCTCTCACAAATTACTTCGCGAAACATTACATGACGAATTGACCCAGCGTAATATTTCAGTCAAGCCTGCCATATCACAGCACTTGGCTGTTGTTGTGACCGGCAAGGGCATCCATTGGTCGACCATTTGCAGAAAGCTGCGGCGCCACAAGATGCGGTACAAGAACGGCATCGCTCGAGAAATGCGAGCTGATAACGATGTGAACGTTGCATACTGTACCGGAAGACATATCTGACGTTGAAGCGCTCAAACTACACCAGGACAGGTCGACCTCGGAAACCGAAGTTCACCTCGATGAATCATACTGCAACCTCCACCATGTCGCTGGCAAGACATGCGTGGAGTCCGGTCAGACTCGCAACATGCCAAGTGGGCGGGGACGTCGCTTTAACATCGTCGGCGCATTTTGTGTTCTTCGTCCAACACGGAAAAGTGCAAGCAGAGTGGGTTCCAACTTTTGGCCGTCCGATGTCAAGCGTGGAGACGACGACTTTCATGGCAACTTTGACTGTTCAACATTCGAGCGCTGGTTTCAAAGGCTGTGCCTGGCGCTGAAGAATGAATATGGACAATGCCGTATTGCATTCGAGCTTTGTCGTACATCTTTAGGAGCAGTTGTGACTCACCAATTTCTCGAAGACCATTTGCAATTTTCTCTTTGAGCTCATCCATACTGGATGCCGGGTCCTGTGCGATGCGATTCTTGAGCGTGGCCCACGCAAGCTCGATCGGCTGGAGTTCTGGGTGGTACGGAGGGGTGAAGGCAACAGAGTGGCCATGCTCTCTTGCCGTCTCTCTGGTCGTATAACGTTTGCGTCCACCGACTTTTGCAACCAAGTCAAGGAGCTCCTTCTTCAGCATACCGATCGTGTGAGAAACCGACTTCGAGGTAAACCAATCAGAGATTTCTGGCTCATTCCACCTTATCGTCGGCCGAGGGTCCAATACACGCTTGTGATACGTAGCACCATCCATATGGCTTACGTCAAGAAGCACGGTGTCCCAGCATTGAAGCGTGCCACAATGGAGGACAGTGGAGAACTGGCTGACGCTGAACCAACTGGACCAACGCCAGCATGGGCCTTCGATGCAAATGAATCCATGTGATCCGTAAATTACACGTAATGAATTGAAGTTACGGTCTGGCATTGTATAATACATTATAGAGTCGGAGCATGCTTAAAAAAATTAAGCGGTCACCTATATTATAGGTGACCGCCAAAACTGATGTGAAAACAGAGTGGGCTGAAATTGAAAACAGGAGCTGTCGTCCTCACTGATCCGATCAAAGCCAAAATTGGCACACAAATGGCAAACCACGTTGTGAAGCCATGGACCAAATTTCAGGCTCATCGAATCAACCCTCGATCAGCACCAGCACGCCAACATGAGGCTCCATGCTGGCGCGCAGGATAATATATAGTTCCTTGAGACTGAGAAATTGTTCCATCGTGCGTGCTTGGTGAAGAAGACGAACATGAGGGAGGATCAAATCGTCCAGTAGAGAAGGATCTTGTGACAGCTTCCGTTGTTCGCGGGTGGGATCCAAGGCATGACAACGTTCAACCAGTAAACCTCAGTATGTGTGTGGCCAGCTGCGTGCTGTTTAAGGAAATCCAGCGCAGGTGGTCAGTCCAGTGCCGAGAATCCAGTGCTATGATTTGTCCTCCCCGAATGGTACAGCCCTGTGGTTTGTCAAGAATAACTATGGTCAGAGAACCACGATCAGCATCAAGGCGTGGATTTTACAGCGCTTTGTGGAATTTGGAGCACCGCGTGAAGAGGGGAATCGAGATGAACATGATGGGCAATCAATGAATTCTTATTCAGCTCTTCCATCGAGCTTTACTTACTACGAACATAGGATGTTGGAGACGCAATTACCAGACAATGCACTTCTTGGTTGGGTTCATTGGCTTGTTGGCCGCACACTGGAACGTCTTGGCGAAGTCCTCGTTGTTCATGACGACACCATTCACACGCCACATCGATGGCGTGTGTGGGTCCGTAGCAATCAGGTTCTTCACAGCGGCATCGCGGTACTTGGAGCACCAGGTCTGAGCGTACGCAACGAAGAAGATCTTGTCGTCCTTGCTGCCACCAGCCACTGGAGTCGAAGTTGGCGTAGACGTTGGCTTAGC
>NSDO01000080.1:215063-236233 GCA_002286825.1 Lagenidium giganteum | reverse complement strand
CTCTGGCGGCAGCTCCGTCTCCTTCACCCATGAGCCGCAGGCGTACTGGTAGAAGTCCTCGCATGGGTCGACGTCGAGGTTCATGAGCTTGGCCACGTGGTCTGGGTAGTCCGACGTCGCGGCCGACACGAGCGCGACCGTGAGCGCAAGCGCATTGCTGATGTACGCGACCTTCATCTTGGGCGAGCTGGACTGGGACTTGAGATGAACAAGGCCAAAGTGGGAATGAGCTCACTCGGCCGACTCCTGGCATCGAGGCAGCAAGCGAGACCGTGCGCTGCTGCTGCTGGATGTCATGGATCCAGCGGTCGTGGTGTGGTTCCTTGCAGTGTCCGTGGCATCGAGTGTGATGCGAGACCCAGCTGGGAATGTATGACATGCACGACCAAGAAAGGGCGCGCACATGGTCAGCACCGGTGACACACGGACGAGCTCGGACCAGACGACGACACTCATCACCGTCGATGTGATGCAAGCGGTGCAATCCAAACCCAGTGCGCAGCTGCTGCAGGCGAATACGATGACGACTCCTCGCTGCGGATCAACAATCCGCTCCAACTGGTCCGAGTGCGGAAGCATGATGCCACCACCGATATAACGCTTCGACTCGTGCTTGTAACCATGCGAAAGCCGGCAATTGCTGTTGTCGGAGATGGTGCGAGGTGAAGCCTGCCTTGTGTGTGTGACAGATGGTATTCGTGCGCTCGCATGCGATCTGCTCGAGCGGATCAGGCGTCGGGAGCTTCAGCTTGGCAGAGGCTGTGGCCTCAGCGAACCCAGAGGGGATGTCTGGCGTCGGGGATGATCATGGTCAGGCTCGTGCTGCTCTCCATCCTCACTTCCTCCGACAACAGGACCACGAGGTCCAGTTGCAGTTCGGCAGTTGATCCCTCTGTGGATCTGTGGACGAACGCGCCATCATCGACGAAGTCAACTGTCTGATGATCTAATCTTCACATCTGTGCGGCCCAACCTGGCGGGGCTTAGGACGCTCGGAAGTGTTCGAAATCGAAATCGTCCACAACCGCTCACTTCATTGACCATGTGAGCGCAGTTGTGCGAAGTGCTAGCTCGACGGCACAGCCATCAAACCCCATGACAATCGTCGCAGCAGACTTCGTGCTGCACCAAGCACGCTCCGCGTAGGACTCCAAAGATGTCGAACGCCTCCGGTAGCAATCTGACCATTCGATCCTGGAGCTGGCCACCATTTTGCTGGACATTTGCAAGTGCGCCATTGCACACATCAGCACATGGGAGATCTTAACGCTTAGGCACGTCGTTCTGAACGCAAACGCAACATCTATTGTGGTGACGACACCGAGGTTGTCTCGGCAACCTACCAGATAATGCACTTCTTTGTCGGGTTCATAGGCTTGTTGGCCGCGCACTGGAACGTCTTGGCGAACTCCTTGCTGTTCATAGCAACGCCGTTGACACGCCACATCGATGGCGCATGCGGATCCGTCTCGATAAGGTTCTTGACCGTGGCGTCGCGATATTTGGTGCACCAGGTTTGAGCGAACGATACGAAGAACAACTTGTCGTTCTTCTTGGCGCTCGCCGATGGCGTGCTCGTTGGCGTGGTCGTAGGCACAACAGATGGCGTCGCCGTTGGCGTCACGGTTGGCTTGACCGTTGGCACCGGCGTCGAGCCGTTCGTAGGCTTAGTAGGAGTTGGTCGTGGTGGGTTCTGGTCTGGCTTGCCGTTGTTGCTTGGGGATGGCGAGTACTGACCGTTGTTGCCACCCTTGCTTGGCGCTGGAGTGCCGTTCTGGCCTGGGTTGCCACCGTTGCTAGGAGCTGGCGAGCCCTGGCCGTTGTTGCCGCCGTTAGTAGGAGCTGGTGAGCCGCTCTGACCATTGCTGCCGCCCTTGCCTGGAGCTGGGGTGCTGCTTTGGTTGCTGTTCTGGTTGGCGCCGCCCGGCACTGGTGTGATAGCTGGGCTCGAGTTGTCCTCACCGCACAGATCCTTCTTAGGCTTCTGCTGCTGCTGCTGTTGTTGTTGTTGTTGTTGTTGTTGTTGTTGTTGCTGGAGGCGACGGGCTTGTGGGTGGTCATCAACGAACGCGTGGTACGCGTAGTAAGCGAGCTTGATACCGCCGTTGTCGGCAATGTTCTCAGTGATCGTCGTGTTGCCGTTGACATGAGCGATCACGTCACCAGCTTCGCCAACGATTGGGAACGACGAGTACTGCTCCTTCATGCACGTCGCGCGGGCATCGAACTCGGCCGTGACCGAAGGCGTCCACCATGGCTTCTGGTTGCCATCGCCATCAAAGCGACGACCGCTCGTGTCGAAGCCGTGCGTGAGTTCGTGGCCCACGACGGCACCGATGGCACCGAAGTTCTCCGCCGTTGGGAACTTTGGATCGAAGAACGGGTTCTGGAAAATGCCGATAGGGAACACCATCTGGTTGTTCTGTGGCGAGTAGTAGGCGTTGACATCCGAGGCCGTCATTCCCCACACCGTCTTGTCCACAGGCTTGCCGATCTTGGCCAGCTTCTTCTCATACCTGGCCTTGGCGATGTTCTTCATGTTGGCGTTCAATGCGTCGCTCTTGAGCGGCGTCGCGAACGTCTCGACGTGCTCCGAGTGGCCGATGAGGTTGCTCACCTTGCCCAGCTTGTCGAGCGCATTGGCGCGCGTGGGCTCATCAAGCCACTCGATGTGCTTGATGTTGTCTTCCATCACGGCTTCCACGTACTGCACCATGTCCTTGGCCGTCTGCTCGGCCGTGGCGCTAGACATCTTTTCGAAGAAGTACTTGCCCAGCAGGTCTGGCAGTGCGTCCGACACGACGCCGACGCATTTCTTCCAGCGCTTGCCTGGCTTCGGCACGCCGTACATGCCCGTGCGGAAGATCTTGAACCAGGCCAACTGGAAGTCCATCGACAGCGTTGGCGCGTCGTCGTTCATCAAGCGATAGGCCAGGTACGTTCGCAGCTCCTTCGGAGTCAGACTCTTGACCATCTTCTCGGCCTCCTCAAGGTATGGCGCCCCAGCATCGATGATCGTGGTCGATGGTGACAACACATCGGGCTTGAGCGCACCTGAACCGGTCAAGTACGCGCCGATCAAGAGCGGATACTTCTTGGACGCCTCGGCCACCGTGATTGGGATGTAGCCTTCGTCTGGGTTCTCCATGCCGAACGTTGGGTCGAGGAAGATCTTGGTAAACGCCAATTCTAGCTTGAGGACAGTCTCGGCCGCGTTCTTGGCTTCATCCTTCAAGCCCGACAGCGTGAACAGCGACTCCACGTATTCACGCAGCAGTGGCTCAAACTTGACCCAGTTCTCACCCACGTAGAACGACTGGTCTGGCAGCGTGACGGAGCCCTGGCCGACGTAGAACACGTTCTTGGCAGCGTTCTTGAGATCGGCACCGACGTCGCCGTCCGACACGAAAGACACGCCCTCCGTGCGCAGCTCACCAGCGAGCGTGAGCACGTCCTCGACCGTCTTGGCTGCCTGGATGCGCTTGAGGTTGTCGGCGATTGGCTCGGCACCCAGCTTGTCCAGTGTCGACGTCTCCAAGCACGAGTTATAGAGCTCGGTCACAATAGGGGCATTCGAGTCGACGATCGTCTTGAGCACCTCGTCCGAGCGATCCGCGACCGTGTTGAACGAGTACGAGAGCATGGGCTTGTCCGCCGGCAGCTCGGTGGCCTTCTCCCAGCCACCACACGCGTACTGGTAGAAGTCGTCGCATGGATCAACCTCCAGGTTCATGAGTTTGGCCACATGCTTTGGGTAGTCGCTTGCAGCAGCGTGGCAAGAAGCGAGCGCAACGGCAAGAGCCACAGCGTTGCCAACGTAGGCGACCTTCATCTTGACGAGGACGGGAAGGAGCTTGAGTCCTGGAGCGCCGAAGTCGGTGTGAGAGCTCCTGGCGGCAGCTTGGGCTGGACAGTCATCAAGGCCGTCCTTGTGTGGCGTTCCATGGGCTCAATGGCGACACCAAGTGGTGCCACGTCTGGGACGTTGAGCCTTCGAACGATTGAGCACGCGTCGGCGCTGCTGGGTGTCATCTTAGCGTTGACATATCCATGCGCAAGTCCACCGGCCCGTGGACGAAGGCGAAAAAGCCAATGTTCGACGGCAAAAGGTGGGCGTGCACCACTGGTACATACTTCCAAGTACAATGTCGTGGATAGACGACTTCAATGCCATTGTGCCCGCTACCCGTGCGTCACTGGGATACTGGCACACGCAGTGATCGCACTCGACATCAGTCCAATCGCATGAAGTGGTTCGACTGGAGATCGTGGCTTTCAAAGAAAAAAGTCAGCTTGTCCACGAGGCCGGTCATTCATCCATTTCTTTTGGTTGACATAGCGAATCGGATCAATCATCAGTCGCACGCATCGAGGCATCGACCGCCGGTGACAACAACATGGGGGCGGAGGCGCACAACTCGCCCAACAACAAACGCCTTACGAAGACGACATTGGCCTGGCATGGTGGCCACAGAACGCGTTCGATGCAGACGCCATGCAATCCGTCGCGTTCATTGGCTCGGTGTTGGCACATCAGGCACAGAGGTGCACATGAACTGGCCTTAGAACGATCACAACGACTTTTTCTGTGCGCTGTGCAAAGACGAACTGAGAACGCACAAGCGCCGACGGCGCATTGCGCAACACAGATCTCACTGCTGTCGAGAGTCTCGACTCGAGACGATGACTGACAAAATGCTGGAACGACGCCACCGGCTCATCATGGCGTCATGATCGTGCCGATCAACGAAATGCAAACACCACCCTGCTGGTCACAAGGCACCACACCGTCAGTCACGTTGCAGTGCTGTGAGCATGCAACGCACCACCGAGCTGCAACGCACGGCATGAGCTTGAAGCAAGTTGAAAGAATTCGCTGATCATCGAGGTAATGCACGCAGCCAAGCAAGCGCCGAGCGCGTGCCGTTGCAGACGTCGCATGCCGAGGGCCGGCCATCGCCCGTGGTGCATGTGAGTCGCGCATCACCCTCATGCCCCGCCCATGCAAAGCGGTGCTGTGTGTTAAAAATTGCAAGTTTGCGCAAAAGTGACAAAAGGCTTGAAGTGGAATTTATCTCACATTTATTCGCCATGGAAAAAATCGCAAAATGGGGTGAGTGCAATAAAATCGTTCACGTGTTAACAAACATCTTCTATCAAAAATTGCAAACGGCATCTTTTGGGGAACTAGGGTAGCAGGGACTTGGACCAGCAATACTTGTGAGTGTGTGACTAGCAGGACCCCACTGGGATGGCGATTACCAGATCTCGCACTTATTGGTTGGGTTCATTGGCTTGGTGGCAGCACACTTGAAGGCGCGCGAGAATTCGGCGCTGTTCATGGCGACACCGTTGACACGCCAGCGCGATGGCGCGTGCACGTCGGTCTTGATCTGGTTGAGCGCAGCCTTGTCTGTCTGCTTCATGCACCAGTTCTGGGCATACGAGACGAAGAAGAGCTGGTCGTTCTCGAACTTCTTTCCGGTCGAGGCAGATGGCGTTGGCGAAGGCGAAGCCGATGGCGAAGCCGATGGCGAAGCCGATGGGACAGCCGATGGCGAAGCCGAAGGCACTGGCGATGGCGATGGGAACTCGATCGAGCCGTTGCCCGAGCCGCTGGTGTTGTTGGTGGCCGATGGCGTTGGCGTGAACACACCGCTGGTGCTTGGCACAGGAGTGGCGGCGCCGCTGGTGCTTGGCGATGGAGCTGGCGTACGCTTCTGATGTTGCTGTTGTTGTTGCTGTTGCTGCTGCTGCTGCTGCTGCTGCTGCTGCTGCTGCTGCTGCTGTTGGTACTGCTTAGCACGCTCGCTTGGCTTCATTGGAGGCTTCTTTGGGTTGATGCTGCCATACTGGTTTGGCGTATCAGGGTTACCTTCGTGTTCTGGCTGTGGCAGCGTTGGTTCTGGCACTTCAATCGACGAGGCTGGTGGCAAGGCACCCGATGGCGACGGCGTGTACAGTGGTTCCTTCGGGCTCGATGGCGTCTTCGAGGCCGAGGAGGTCGATCGGGCTGGCGTTTCCGATTGGATTGGACGAACAGTGCCGTTCTGACCCTGCTTGCCCGAGTCGTTGCCCTTGCCTGGAGCTGGGGCAGAGCCGTCCTTGCCTGGAGCTGGGGCGGAGCCGTCCTTGCCTGGAGCTGGGGAAGAGCCGTCCTTGCCTGGAGCTGGGGCGGAGCCGTCCTTGCCTGGAGCTGGGGAAGAGCCGTCCTTGCCNGAGCCGTCCTTGCCTGGAGCTGGGGAAGAGCCGTCCTTGCCTGGAGCTGGGGCGGAGCCGTCCTTGCCTGGAGCTGGGGAAGAGCCGTCCTTGCCGCCCTTGGCAGGCACTGGCGTAGCGTCCTTGACCGGAGCTGGTGTGCTGTTGCCCTGGGCTGGCTTGTCCGAGTTGCCGGCAGGAGTGCTGTTCGCACCGGTCGACTTGCCAGCATCGGCAGTCGCAACTTGTGTGATGGCTGGGCTCGAGTTATCTTCACCACAAAGGTCCTTCTTCGGTGCCTGCTGCTGCTGCTTTTGCTGGAGACGACGCGAGTGCTTGATGTACTCATGGTAGGCGTTGTACGCCAGCTTGATACCACCGTTGTCAGCGATGTTCTCACCGATGGTCAACTTGCCGTCAACGTTGGCGAGGTACTTGCCGTCCACGCCGTTGACTGGGAATGACGAGTACTGGTCGATCATGCACTGCTTGCGCACCTCGAATTCCTTCGACGCGGCGTCGGTCCACCAGTTGTTGAGGTTGCCCTGGGCATCGAACTGGCGGCCCGAGCTGTCGAAGCCGTGGGTGAGCTCGTGGCCAACGACCATACCGATGGCACCGAAGTTTTCAGCCCACGGGAAGGAGACATCGAAGAATGGGCTCTGGAAAATACCGATAGGGAACACCATCTGCACGTTGAGCTGCGAGTAGTAAGCATTGGCATCCGAGGCGGTCATGCTCCACAAGGTCTTGTCCACGGGCTTGCTGATGCGGTCCATGAGCTTGAGGAAGGCAGTGCGTTCCATCTTGCGGTGGTCAAGGGCGTACGAGTCAGGCTTGACCTCGAAGTCGTACGACTCGATGTGCTTCGAGTGACCAACAAGGTTGGTCACAGCGCGCAGCTTCTCGAGCGCCTTGGCGCGAGTGGCATCGTCAAGCCACACGGTCGAGTTGATGTCAACAGCCATGGCCTTCTCGATCATCTCGATCATCATGTTTGCCGTCTCCTCAGCCGCAGCCGAAGCCTTCTTATCGGCAAAGTACTGGCCCATCATGCCTGGCAGCATGGCAGTAGTCGTGGTGACACACTTCTGCCACCGCTCAGCAGGCTTGCGGACGCCGCGGAGGGTAACCTGATAGAAGTTGTACGCTGCATCGCGGAAGTCCTGCGACAGGTACTCAGCGTTGGCGTTAAGCCAGCGGTAGGCCAAGTACGCGCGCAATGGTTCCACATAACTTGGGCGGGCGAGACGCTTCTCGACTTCCTCGAAGAACTCGACGCGGAAGTTGACGGCCTGACCGGCTTCCGTCACCGTGGTGTCCTTAAACAATCCCGAGCCCTTGAGGAACGCACCGATGAGAAGAGGATACTTCTGCGAGGCTTCGCCAAGAGTCTGGTACGTGTAATAGTTGTCGTCGGTTGGTGGAGTCTTGATCATGATCAAGGCAAACAACTTCTCGAGCGCGACAACGTACTCAGTAGCCGTCTTCGTTTCCTCATCGGTGTAGCCAGCATACTTGAACAAGCTGGCGATGTACTTGCGCAATGGTTGCTCGACCTTGCTGAAATCCGGGGACGTGTACGATGCCGGGCTTGGCAGAGTCAGCTTGCCCGCGTTCATGAAGAGCTTGTTGGTCTGCGACTCGAAGAAGTCACCATGGACTTCGAACTTGGTGATGAAAGTCATGCCCTGGGTGTTGAACTCGCCGAAGAGGCTCATGATTTCTTCGGTCGAGTTCGCCTGCTTAATGCGCTTCAGGTCATCTTCGATAGGGCTAGTGCCCAATTTGTTGAGTGTATCCGTGTCCATGCAGGCCTTGTAGAAGTTGCTGGCCACTGGGGCACCGGCCTCCAAGATCTCACGCAGGAGCGCGTCAGCAGCGTCGGCGATAGCCCAGAACGAGGTGCCCGTCGAGGTCTTGTCAGCAGGCAGCTCGGTCTTCTTGTCCCATCCACCGCACGAGAACTCGTAGAAGTCATCACACGGATCGACGCTCAAATCCATAAGCGCCGACACGTGTGGTGGGAACAGCTCAGAGGCATCCGATGTAGACATGGCGCGAGCTTGCGAGCCCAAGAGGGCCGCGGCGAACACGAGCGCGTGGCTGACGTAGGCGACCTTCATACTCGACTTGACTTGGAGTGGAGACCGGCTTGGTACCTTCGAGGTGAAAGTTGGAATGAGAGCAAGAGCGGCAAGCTTCGTTGATCACAACCAAACCAAACGAGCTTGACCGGCCTGCTCACCTCAACTCACCTCACCCAGTTCGAACGACCATTGCAGCGGACCCGAACGGATGCGTTGCCGTCTCCGCCGCCCAGGTCAATTGTTGACCGGACATAGACCGTCAAGTCCTTGCGGTCAGGAAAGATGAGCACGAGCATTGGTCCAGGGAAAGTCCATTTTCAGTCAGACACATCAACGCTCTTTCAAGCAGCTGCACAAGGATGTAGCAATCTGGAGAAATGAGTGCACCCCAGCTGCAACAAATCCGATCTGCGTCGGAGAACGCACACCGTTGCACACGTTTGCGCGTGCACCTGACTGCGTTTGCGCACCTGCACAAGTTGAATGCGTCACGCATGAGCAAGCGAACACAAAGCGTCAGCCTCACGGTAGCTTTTTCTTGTGGCTTTCTCCGCCTAAGCCACCGACTCGGCGTCATCGAAGTGCACGATTGGTGGAGGGGAAATGATGGCGCGACTAAGGTGGAGGACGAGGGCTGTGAGCGACGCTCACTGAGCGCACCACTCAGCACAGTGTTCAGCAAGTGGTGCACATCAGCGCTATTCTGAAAATGGAAGGCGGGTTTTTGCTGCGCTCATCCCGATCCCGTGACATCCCCTCGGCTGCAAGGCCTTCGTCCACACTTGGACTCGGCCAACGAAGGCTCAGCGCGCCTTCTCGCCGATGCTTGCTTCGACCATGCTGTCGCCGCTTTGTGGACCGAAAACTCACTCTTCCTTCCCTTCACCTGTCATAAACATTATTCACACTCGAACGAACAGAGATTTGCCGTTGATGCAAAAAGCGAGCTAGACGTGGATTTATGCACTCTGTTGCGCCATATCCGGACCACCAACGAGGGAAAGTGTACATCATCATCCCCAGCATGAGTGGAACGCGCTTGAAATGAAATGCTGGGTGTAGATGTCATCCATTGAAACAAAGAGAGGCCGTTGTTTGTTGGATTTCGCACGGCAAGAGATGCCGATCAACAAACCGCCTCCAACGATTCGTGGGTCCTTCCTTCGTTAGGATAAATGTAGGAATTCATTCACATGCTAAATCTTGGATTTCATACGTTAAAAAATCTATTTTTCAACATCTCACGAAAACTTCGTGCACGCTAGTGAATCAAATCACTCGCTATCTTCGACATCTCTTTCGACAAATTACCAGATCTCGCACTTCTTCGGCGGGTTCATCGGTTTGTTCGCTGCGCACTTGAACACACGAGAGAAGTCACGGCTGTTCATGACCACACCGTTCACGCGCCAGCGAGCTGGGGCGTGCTCATCCGTGAGGATCTGGGTGAGCGCGGCCGTGTTGGTTTGCTTGGTGCACCAATTTTGCGCGTAAGCAACGAAGAAGAGCTCGTCACTTTCGAATCCGTTTCCGATTGCTGCAGACGCGGACTCAGTCAACGACGAAGCAGCATCTGGCAATGTAGAAGGAGACAATCGAGATGAAATGGATGGCACTGGTGATGACGGTGGAGTAGGCAACAGCACAGTGCCATTGCCTGATCCAGAGCTGTTACTGGAACCATTCCTCGCAACCAATTGCGTTGGCGTCGAGCTCAAGCCGTGACTTGACGAACTTCCGGATGCAGTGCCATTGCTAGAAGCTCCTTGTGGACGTGGCGACGAACTGATCTTTCCACTTTGCTTCTGGCCTCCACTTTGCTTGATCGGTGGTGGCATCTTGTGGATGCCAAACTGGTTCGGTTGATCTGGGTTGCCAGAGTGGTCTGGGCCAATTGGATCGAACTCGAGAGGTCTCTTATCCTTGCTGGACGGCGCTGGAGCTGGCGTGTCGTCAATTTCCACCGAGTGCACTGCACCGTTCTGCTGCTGGTTCTTGTTCTCTTTCACACCACTCACCGTTGGAGTATTGCTACTGCCCTTGGCTAGCACTGGAGTCGCAATGCTCGGGCCAGCCTTGGTGTAGGCTCCAGACAATCGCACAGACGCTGCGCCAGTACCGCGCTGGCTGCTTGGTTTGCTGCGGCTGGCGACCGTCAAAGTAGTGTTAACACTTGGCGACGCACCTTGCTTGCCAACACCAGCGGCAGGTGTGATAGCTGGGCTTGAGTTGTCTTCACCGCAGAGGTCCTTCTTTGGTGCCAACTGCTGCTGCTTCTGCTGGAGACGACGCGAGTGCTTGATGTACTCATGGTAGGCGTTGTACGCCAGCTTCATACCACCGTTGTCAGCGATGTTCTCACCGATGGTCAACTTACCATTAACGTTCTTGATGAAAGTGCCGTCAACGCCATTGACAGGGAACGAAGAGTACTGGTCGATCATACACTGGGCCCGGGCGTCGAATTCTTGACCTGCGGCAGCAGTCCACCAACTCTTGAAGTTGCCGTCGCCGTCAAAGTTTCGACCCGAGCTATCGAAGCCATGCGTAAGTTCGTGACCAACCACTGCGCCGATGGCGCCGAAGTTCTCGGCAGCGGGGAACGACGGATCGAAGAATGGGTTCTGGAAAATACCGATCGGAAACACCATCTGGTTGTTCAGGGGCGAGTAGTAGGCGTTAGCCTCCGACGCCGTCATACTCCACACGGACTTGTCCACAGGCTTGCCGACCCTGTTCATGGATTTGATGAACTGAGCGTGCTCAATCTTGTGGTGGTCTTCAGCAAACGCATCCGCCATGACCGGGAAGTCAAACGACTCCTTGTGCGTTGAGTGACCCACCAAGTTGGACACCTTGTGCAGCTTCGCCAGCGCTTTCTCGCGAGTCTCGTCGTCCAACCAGGAGGTGGTGTTGATGTCTGCCTCCATTGCTGCCTCGATCATTTCGATCATTGTCTTGGCAGTGCTCTGTGCAGTGGCTGACGCCTTCTTGTCGGAAAAGTACTGGCCCATCATGTCCGGCAACTGAGCAGTTACCGTTCCCACACACGTCTTCCAGCGAGGCGCAGGCTTCTTGATACCATTGAGTGCCGTGTTATAGAACTTGAACGAAGCCGTTTGGAAGTCTTCCGACAAGTATGCCGTGTTCATGTTGAGCCAACGGTAGGTCACATACGTGCGGATGTCTTCCAGGTTAGCCTCGTCAGCAAGGAACGTTTCCAACGCACCGTAGAAGCCTGATTGCATGTTGACAACGGGGCTAGTGCCGGTGAGCGACGATTCCGTCAGCGCACCAGTACCAGCGAAATAGCTACCGATCAGCAATGGGTACTGCTTCGAAGCGTCTTCGATCGATGTCTGCCAGTATGGGAACGCATTTTTGGTGGCTGCCCAACGAATGAACTTTGACTCGACGCGGATCACTGCATCTGCGGCTGCTTCAGCTTCGTCCGCAGTGGCTTCGCTCAGCTTGAACAAGGTCGTGATGTACTCGCGCAATGGCTTCTCGTATTTCTTCGTGAAGACATCCCCAGTGTAATACTTAGCACTTGGCAACGTCACCTTGCCCGTCGTGAGAAACAGCACGCTGTTCTTGGCATCGAAGTAGTCGTTGCCGACCTGGAGCTTAGTCAAGAAGCCCATGCCACGAGTGTTGAACTCGCCGACCAGCTTCATCAGGTCCTCGATCGTCTTGGCATCCTTGACACGCTTCAGGTCAGCGGCGATGGGCTTCGTCCCGAGCTGGTTGAGCTTGCTGGTGTCCATGCAGGCCTTGTACAGGTCGCTCGCAACAGGAGCGTCATTCTCCAGAATTTCGCGAAGGACCTTGTCCGCAGCATCAGACACCGCGTTGAACGAATAGGCAACGCGTGGGCGATCCTCTGGGAGCTCGGTGTTCTTGTACCAGGTGCCACATGCGTACTCGAAGAAGTCTTCGCACGGATCAGCGTCCAAGTTCATGAGCGCCGAGACGTGGTCTGGATATAAGCTGGAAGCATCAGAGCTGGAGACGGTGCGCACTTGCGAGCTCCAGAGCGCGGCAGCGAGTGTGAGCGCGTGACTGACGTAGGCGACCTTCATGCTCGACCGTGGTGTGACTTGGCGTGACGTCGTCAATCTTGGAAGTAGCTGGTACCTTCGAGGTGAAAGTGGAAATGAACTGCCGGTGGAGTGCCTGCTTGCGGCAACGCTCACGTCCGCTCCTGCAGATTGTGGTACCGTACGCGATGCAGATGTGTGGGGCGCGCACGCCTTCGGGAAGAATTGGTAAACGGCAACGGCAGCGGCAACAAGTGTTCATCGCTGTTCACCCAGCAAAAATAGTGCAACGTCTCACCACCGGGCGATGCGTTGGGCAGAACCGCGAGTTCGTTGGATGCCAGATGGTCACGCCAAGCGACACCGACGTGACGCAAGGAATGCACCAAACCCATCGTCTTCGTTGTCAAGAGTGTTCGCAATCCAGATGGTCAGGGCCAGACCAGTTGTGAAGCCACCATGTTCAACCGTCGCCTGACCGTCAGGCGACGGTGGCACACGTGACACATGCTGGGAGGCTTGATATGACGGCTGCGAATGTTGGGGTGAGGCTTGCGATGGCGGTTGCGAGTGCTGTGGCGAGGCTTGAACGGAGCATCGGACCATATTGATGGAACTGGCGTGTCCGTTGACGGCCGACAAGTTGACTTGCTTGTGGCCTTGGCTCTACCCAGATGTTTGCACAGTCGACCACTGGTGGCTCCAGAAAGGACAAGTGCAACCGCTTGTGCAACCACTTGTCAAGTTCAGCCTCGGACGACCAATCCCAGCCACAAGCGAGCCTGACGCGCCAAGCAACACTGGCATTCAGTCAGTTATTCGCTGACGCGATGTCACCGCAGCAAGGGAGTGACGTCGAGGTTAATGCTCTACTTGCATCGGAGCGGGAGGTGACGCCATCCTTCATGATCCGCCTTCTTCTTGCTGTCAACATCTGATGAAGATTTTCTTCCGAGGCTTGCATCAGATGGGGGCATACGTCAGGAATAATATGTAACCCACGCGCCTGCGCTGGTGAACACACGGCTGAATGCAAGCACGCAGTTTGGGAATGTTACTAGTACAGTACTTGTAGTCAGTTGGGTGGCTGGTACACACATCTCACGCCTGATTGCACAAAGCAACGCAGTCAGTTGTGATGGAGCAAACCGTCAAAGCTGTCCATTCACACGATAAACATGGCACCTCGACAAGTTGCGGGTTCGATCGTTGTCGGCTTCGCTCAGGCTCTCTGGTGTCGGGTGTGCGGCAGATTTTCAACACACACACACACATCGCTGAAGGAGATTTTGTGCGCACACGCTGAAGCATCACTCGTGGCGATGCAAACTCGCACCCGCTCACGTCATCCGCAGGCTCTCTTCTACTGTGGTGCAGCGGGCATGAAAAGCCACGCCGATGATCGCCATTGAGTTCACGAGTTGAAGGCGACCGAGAGTGAGATGAAATGCGGTTGTGCCAGTGATCCCATGGCGTTGATGTCAACTCCATGCGGACGGTTGCCAGAGAGCCTGCCATTCTGGACGCGCATATATCACATGAGACCCGTTCTGGATGACATGCAGCCACTGGTGAATTTCCTCTCGCGGCCTCATCGTCTCGCAGAATCAGATTTACCGTTTTCGACCGGTACGGTATCAACTTCGTGTGAAAAGTTTCACTGAAAACGTCATCAGAATCAGAAATAGTATTTTTCCACCATGTGTACAGAATGACGCACTCAATAATTCTTGCTAAGTAAATCTAGCTATTCCGAATGTCACCCCACAACAAACACGCTCACCACACCGTGCACTTGTTGCTCGGGTTCATTGGCTTGTTTGGTGCGCACTGGAATGTCGTCGCGAACTCAGCGCTGTTCATCACAGCGCCTCGCGCGCGCCACATGTGCGGGGTGTGCGCGCTCGTGGCCACCATCTTCTTCACTTCTTCGTCGCGGTACTTGGCGCACCAGTTCTGCGCGAACGACACAAAGAACAGTTTGTCGTTCTTGATGTTCTGCGGCGCCGGCAGGTCTCGAATGTACGTGTGGTAGGCTTCCAAAGCCAGCTTGATGCCGCCGTTGTCGGCAATGTTTTCGCCGATCGTGTTGTTGCCATTCACGGTCGCGACGACACTGCCACTCTCGCCGACGATATCAAATTTGGAGTATTGCGTGCGCAGGCAGTCGGCTCGGCGTTCGAACTCGGCCGTTGACGCCGCGCTCCACCAGGCGTTCTGGTTGCCATCGCCATCGAACATGCGACCGGAGCTGTCGAAAGCGTGGGTCAGTTCATGACCAAAGAACGAACCAATGGCGCCAAAGTTTTCGGCTGCTGGAAACGATGAATCGAAGAACGGACTCTGCAGGATGCCGATGGGCAACACGATCTGGTTGTTGAGAGGCGAGTAGTACGCGTTGACAGTGGCTCCTGACATGCCCCACTGAGTTCTGTCCACGCGCTTGCCGATCTTGGCGAGCATCTTGTTGTACTTGGCTGACGCGATGTTGTTGACGTTGGCACGGAAGGCATTGGCCTGGATCGCAAAGTCGAACTGCTCCACATGCTCTGAGTGACCAATGAGGGTGGTGACCTTGCTCAGCTTTAGCAGCGCCTGAGCGCGCGTGTCAGCATCGAGTCATTGCGCGTTCTTTATGTTGTCGGCCATAGCGGCTTCCACGAGCTTGACCATTTGCTTGGCGGTGGTCTCTGCTTCGACGCTGGACGTCTTGTCGAAATACTGCTTGCCCACGAGATTTGGCAGGTTGGCCGTGACGGTGGCCACACAAGTCTTCCAGGTCGGCTCTGGCTCCTTGACGCCTTCGAGTGTCTTCTTGAAGAGCTGGAACCATGCGTCGCGGAACTCGGTCGTCATGGACGGCGCGTTCTCGCTGATCCAGCGGTAGGTYAAGTACGTGCGCAACTCGTCGACKGTCARKKTGGCGACGASTTGYTYYARGGCKTCWAARAGWGGCTTAGCGAAGTTGATGACYTTGGMCGATCGCGAGAGCGCTGTYGWATKSAGTGCRCCRGTGCCGGTCAARTAGCTGCTGAACAGCAGCGGATAGTCTCGGATGGCATCACCGACAGTTGTGGGGCTGTATGTGTTGGCAGCGCTCTTGAACCAGGCACGCTGTAGCCACGCCGCTGCGCATGCTTTCTCCACCTTGGAGACCACATCAGCGGCTTGATCGGCTTGTGCTTCCAGTCCCGCAAGCTTGAAGATCGTCTTGACGTATGACGTGAGTGGTGGCCCGTACTTGGCCCAGTTGGCATCATCAAGATAATAGGATTTGTCTGGCAGCGACAATGTACCTGGCATCAGATACAGCACATTGCGAGTGGCATCCTTCATGTCTGGATACGCCGCACTCTCGGACAAGAAGATGAGACCCTTGCGACGGAGCTCACCGGCGACTTGGAAGACGTCGGCCACAGTCTGAATGGTTTGGATGCGTTCCAGGTCGGGCTGGAGCGGCGCCGTGCCGAGTCGATCCATGGAGGCAGTGTCGGTGCACGATGCAAACAGCCTGGACACTTCGTCGTCGCCTCCGGCTTGCATGATTTGCTTGATGATTACGTCGTTGCGATCACTAATGGTGCCTGACGCATGTGCGCGCTTGGGTTGGTCTGCTGGTAGCTGCATTTGCTTGGTCCAAGTGCCACAGGCGAACTCGTAGAAGTCTTCGCATGGGTCGGCATCGAGGTTCATGAGCTTGGTGACGTGTGGAGGATACGACGCATCAGTGGCTGCACTACTAGGTTGAGGTAGCGTAGAGGCGACGACAAGAGCCAGGATGTTGCTGACGTAGGCGACCTTCATGGTGAGTTTCTGGCAGACGCTTGGTGCTTGGCAAGTAGATTGAAGAATGAGGAATGAGCGATCGGCTTCGCACTTAGAATAAAGTTCGTGGCCTGGTGCTGGCTTTGCGCCTCTGGTTAACCCCAAGACATGTCGAGCGACCACGCGTTGACCACCGTCGCGGCTGCAGCTGTTGCTCTGCACACACCGCACGCAGTGGTGCTGTCTTGAAGCTGTCCGTACGTCTTGAATATTCTCTCGTGACCGTAGTTCCAATTTCGACACGGAGACAAATGCGTGACACATGTCCATCTTGCTGAACGGATGAACTGCAACAGCCGCACCTTCAGCCAAATGCGACGTGAACGGGCGCGTCACCAGAATTGCCAGCGGCAAACATGCGATGGACTGTGAGCATCCCTACCATTGGCAAACAATCTGACCGTCGACCATCTGGAACGAGGGGTGGTCAACAAGATGTCGGTTCAGCATTGTTTGACACCCACGTCGACCAGCATTTCGTTCTCGCGAGAAAGCGAGAAAGACCTGCGCCACTTTTGTTGGGTCTTGGGGCTGCCATAGCCCCCAGCGATGTCCAGAACAGCTCTCGTGGAGGCGTGCGAGACCATTGTCCAGCCGTTTGTTATGCCCTCAGCTGTTCGACGCATTCCTCGGTCACTGTGCGTGCGGAAAACGATGCAGCCGCGCAAACATCACGTACAAGCTGAGTAACCGCATCGCGCTCGAGAGAGAGGTTTTCATCAGACAGAATACATTGGAAGCCGGTCGTCAAACACGCCGCTTAAGATCAGTCATGACATCGAGATACCGCACAGCATGGCGCGTGATACTGTACTACCAGGTCGCTCTCAATCATCGACACTTCCTTGGCGTTGTTACCAGACCTCGCACTTTGTTGGCGGGTTCATCGGCTTGGACGCCGCGCACTTGAGCGCGCGAGAGAACTCACGGCTGTTCATCGCCACACCGTTCACGCGCCAGCGAGCAGGGGCGTGCGGATCCTCGCGGATCTGGTTGAGCGCCGCGGTGTCACTTTTCTTGGTGCACCAGGACTGTGCATAAGCAACGAAGAAGAGTTGGTCGTTCTCGAACTGCTTTCCATTCGCCGCAGAGAGCGATCGCAGCGAAGGAGGAGCAGAAGGCGATGTCGTTGGCGACACGGACGGCACCGGTGATGGCGACTGCGGTGGGATCAGCACAGTGCTGTTGCTTGAGCTATTGTAGATCGAGGGTGTCGGCGACTTATCACTAGGCTTGATTGGAGGCGGCATCTTGTGAACGCCGTACTGGTTTGGCTGATCTGGGTTGCCGGTGTGGTGCGGGCCGAGTGGATCAAACTCGAGCGATTCTTCATTGTCGTCCTTTGATAGCGATGAAACTGGTGTACCAACATTGCTCACTGGAAACGTCTCACCCTCGTCATCGTTCTTGCGCACGCCTGCTGTCGTTGACACAATGCTGTTGACTGTGTTTCTGCTGGTGCTTGAGTTGATCGCAGTGGCAGCTTCATTAGAGCTGTGCTGAAGACGTCGCAACTCCTTGACATACTCCCGGTAGGCGTTGAAGGCCAACTTGATGCCACCGTTGTCGGCGATATTCTCACCGATGGTCAGCTCGCCATCAACGTTGCCGATGACGTTACCAGCCAAGCCGCTGACTTGGAACGAAGAGTACTGATCGATCATACATTGTGCCCGGGCATCAAATGCCTGAGCTGTTGACGGAGTCCACCAGTTTCGGTAGTTACCGTCGCCGTCAAAGCTACGACCCGAGCTGTCATATCCGTGCGTGAGCTCATGGCCAATCACGACGCCGATAGCGCCAAAGTTCTCAGCAGCAGGGAACGACGGATCAAAGAATGGGTTTTGGAAAATACCGATCGGGAATACCATCTGGTTATTGAGAAACGAGAAGTAGGCGTTGACCTCCGCCGCCGTCCTGGCCCACTCAGTCTTATCAACTGGTTTGCCGACCTTGTTCATGGATTTGATGAACTGAGCGCGCTCGATCTTGTGATGATCTTCTGCGAAAGCGTCCGTCTTGATGGTGAAATCGAAGGATTCCTTGTGCTGGGAACGACCGAACAACGTGGTCACCTTGCGCAACTTCGCCAGCGCGTTCTGGCGAGTCGTGTCGTCGAGCCAGGAAGCTGCGTTGATGTTGGCTTTCATCGCCGTCTCGATCATTGCGATCATCTTCTTAGCTATGCTCTCCGTCGCAAGAGAAGCCTTCTTGTCGTAGAAGTACTGTCCCATCATGTCTGGCAGCTGCGCCGTCACCTTGCCCACGCACGTCTTCCAGCGAGGCACAGGCTTCTGAATGCCATTGAGTGCTGTGCCATAGAATTTGAACGACGCGGTCTGGAAATCTTCCGACAAGTATGGCGCATTCGTGTTGAGCCAGCGATACGTCAGATATGTGCGGACGTCTTCGAGGTTGGTCGCGTCTGCGATGAACGCTTCAAGGGCACCGAAGAATCCCCCGTGCATGTTGACGATCGGACTGTTGTCGCTGAGCGCTGACTCCGTCAAAGCTCCAGTGCCGGTGAGGAACGTGCCGATCAGCAATGGGTACTGTCTCGAAGCCTCGTGGATAGACATTCGCCAGTACGGACGTGGGTTCGGGGCGGACGCCCATTGTATGAATGCGGACTCGACGCGAATCACTGCATCGGCGGTAGATGTGGCCTCGTCTGCAGTTGCACCATTTAGCTTGAACAATGTGGTGATGTACTCGCGCAATGGCTGTTCATACTGTGCGAACATATCGCCGGCGTAATACTTGGGGTTAGGCAGCGTCACGGTGCCCGCCATGAGGAACAGCACGTTCGTTTTGGCATCGAAATAGTCGTTGGCGACCTGAAGCTTGCTCAAGAAGCCCATGCCACGAGTGTTGAGCTCGCCGCCGAGCTTCATCAGCTCTTTGATTGTCTTGGCGTCCTTGATGCGGTTGAGGTCAGCGGCAATGGGTGTCATCGCGAGTTGATTGAGCTTGTCGACGTTCATACACGCTTTGTACAGGTCCCCAGCAACCGGTGCGCCGTTCTCCAGCACTCCACGAAGTGTTTGGTCTATCTCGTCGCTCGCCTTGCCGGATGAATAGTCGACAGATGGTCGATCCGCTGGGAGCTCAGTGTTCTTGTACCAGGTGCCGCACGCGTACTCGAAGAAGTCTTCGCATGGGTCAGCGTCCAAGTTCATGAGTGCCGAGACATGGGATGGATACAAGACGGATGCCTCTTCGCTGGTGATGGCATGCACGTGCGAGCTCCAGATCGCCACGGCGAGCGAGAATACGTGACTGACGTAGGCGGTCTTCATATTAGAGAGTGGCGTGGCTTGACAACAAGTTGACGTTGTGCTGGAATTGGTTGGTATCTTCGAGGAAGAATTGAGAATGGTCTGCAGGATCAGTGCCTGCACAGCGGTGATGGCTGTGTGTTGTGGTGCTGCTTGAACGTCGAGTACTGTATGGTGTTGCAGCAGCTGTGACGGCTACATACCTTCAACGAAGGGCAAAGCAAGTGTCCGACATTCGGTGATCTTTCACAATCAGAGCAATGCGTCACAGACCAGTCAAGTTGTTGGATGCAACTCGCACCACATGGCCGTCCATCCTCTACTATGTCTTCGTGTACGGTGATGGGCTTAAAAACACGTTGCGGTGAGCAGGCAATGAGACGTTACCGCCAGCACGCGATCTTGCTGCAGCACTTCATAATATTCACAAGACGAAAGACCGAATTACGAGCACACGAGCGCCGCTGCTGGACTTGCCGTAAAGGACAAACCATGCCATTCCGGAGACGAGGGCTGCCGTTATTAAAAGTCGAAGATGATCGTGTGTGCACTTGATTGTGCAGCAAGCAGATCACACTTCGAATTGTGCACGAAGTCACCGATCGTAGAAGGTGCGGTATCACCTGCCATCTTCAAGAGAACCCACTCAATCTGACCCTTCCGGCTCGGCAACTTCGTTCCGATAAAACAACAGTTTTGTTGACTGTGAGGAGATGTGTGGCGTAATCTGGCGATGATGTGATGCAACATGCAGTCAGCGCACCACCGCATCGCCTGCAGCTTCCAGTATTCCAGAAGGTGGCAATTGTGACGTAGTAGCGCCCATAAAGCTGCGCTTGAAGTATCGTCTGCAGTCGGTTTAGCAGCGGTGAGCTCCGTGCAATCAAAACCTGGAACTAGCTTTATGGATGCTCGCACGTTCGCGGGCATTGGATGGGGGTTGTCCATATTGACACCATGTGGTGTGACTCTCGCAAGTGCGGCTGAGACCCATGCTCATCTGCAGCCGATATCCAACAAAATAGGCCTTAGATCTCGCTGCGAGGAGGAATAACTGACAAGGAGTTTGCAGGCGCGCCGTGTAGCTTGACAGGTGATCGTGATCGCACACGACACGGTGTTGTTTGAGCTTGTGCTATTGTTTACTCGTTTACGAATTGGATCTAAAGCAGCACGACTGCATCGCTTGAAAGCTCGACCCAAAAAAGTAGACAGTTGCCGTGATTTTCACGTCGTGGAATTTCCACGACAATCATTTCACGGCGTTTTCCACGGTGGAAAAGTTTTCCAGGAACTGAAAACGCCGTGAAATGATTGCCCAAGAACAATAAAAAATACAATTGAAAAGTATTTGCCGCTATGTAAAAAACCTCGGAATCAGCCAGCAGGATCAGATGGCCAGCATGGTCTGACTCGAACTACTGCGTGGTGTCAAGCTAGCATCTTTTCGAGACTGTTCGCGTTGACCGTCACATAGCCTTGCAGTCCTGTCTGCAAGTCGAGCGCTCAAGTCCAGAGTTTTTTTTCTTTGCGTGAGCACGGTGACGTCAGGGGTCGAAAAAGCACCGGAAATGATACCACCACAAAATAAAGTACATTTTGTGATAATTTTTGTGATGCCAATTCTGAGGCGGAAGGGTTCGGGGAATTTTAAAAACCTCCACAAATTTGTATTTCCTCCCCTCCCTGCTCCATTCACCGTGCCCTCGATCGATCAGTCCCGAGAAAGCCATCCCCCC
>NSDO01000080.1:192804-214088 GCA_002286825.1 Lagenidium giganteum | reverse complement strand
ACGACGGCAACAAGTTAATGGTTGTGCGGGTGACAAAACAAGACGTTCTGCACAACCACAAAGTTGGGCGCCCGTACTACGCCACGTACGCGGAGAATCGAAAGGCAGATGATCCAGATATTCGTTTGCGGGTTCAGACGATGGTGAAGACGCAAGCTCCGTTTCAGCGCATTTACGAGTTTGTTCGTGAGCGCAACAGTGCGTAGACGAGATGCGTAGCGCTGGAAGAATGCAAGTATTAACAAATCAGTGTTGTGTAGAAGCGGAAGACAAGATTATCAGGCCAAGAGATTTGCATAATCTAATCCAGTCGATCAAGCCGTTTCGTGCTTGCTGCCTTGCAGGCACATGATCTTTCTGTCTATGAAGGTAAGTTTTGTGGAATTTTGTGATGAATTTCGTGACAGATGCGGTGACAGATGCGCTGTGCTGTGTAGCGCAAGTGGACGCCCACTGTTCCTACTATGGCGATCCGCGAACGTTGGTTRCTGCGAAACGTCAAGTTGGATTCAGACATTGATGTCCCCCAAGAGCCGTTTCTTCAACATGAGCAACCACGTCAGAAGCGCAAGAAGATAAAGCCTCTCAGTTCTACCGATCAATACTCTGCCTCACGCGCCATCACCCAACAAATCAATGACGCGATGGSGATACTGGGTCCGAAGCAGTTTGCAGCGACGCTCGAAGCTCTACAATTGTTCAACGACGCTCTCCAATCGTCGACAACTCCCACTGTCATTACAACCCCCACCGTCGTTGGTCGATCTGTGACCGACATCACTGACGCTGCCAGCGATGGTGGCGAAAGCGCTGAAAGCTACAGTAGTGAAAGCGGTGTCGATGACAGCGATGACAGCGATACTGGTGATAGTAATGCATCCATGATACTTCTTGAAGACCCGAAATCCCCGCAAGCATCCCCGCAAGCGTTGCCACAAGYATCACCGCCAGCATCGCCGCTCGCGTCGCCTGTACCGTCATTCCAAAYCAGCAAAGCGGTCAAAGTCGGAGGTCGAAAAAAACTTAAGAAGTCACAGCGTTGTCTCTTCGCGCGCCCGAAGGTGCGCGAACCACCTCGAATGGAGTCGGTGTTGGTTGAAGTCAGCGCCCGATTCACGCTATGGGATGCACAGCAAGCCCTGCAAGCTGGAGTTTCCTTTCACGGCAACAGCGAAGTGTTTCTCGCGCTTCCGATTCAGAATATGCAGGAAACCGCATGCATCCAGGCATTGAGGGCTACAGACGCTCCAACGACGCACGCCATTGTGAAGATACAAGATCTGCGCTACGTTTTCTCCAAAGAATTTTCAGAAGTTTGCGTGAAACACGTGACCAAGCTCAAGGAACATGAAGGCATACAAGCTCATGATGAGGTTGAAGCGGTTGTTGAAGTAGCTTCTGTCGGATACGTCGAAGCAGCAGCTTTCGCTGTCATGATCACGGTTCACGACAAACGGAAGTGTATTGTCGGGGTACAAGAAGCCTTACGCTGGATTCGTGCTACCGAAGGAGCGGTGTGCTGTGACGCCAACATGGTTGACAAGATGACRCATCGCCTGCAAAAAATCTCTCTTTTCCAGATGGTCCCCGTACACGGCCAGGTTTGTTTGTTAAGAGTTTTGTGGTTCATTTTTTGGTTCATTTTGTGGTTTTGTGACTAATTCTGTGGTTCGTGTGGGTTGTTTGGTGTTGTGATTCAGCTACTGGCACCTTCGGAGTTGTTGGCGTTTCGTGAATCCAGGTGGCTGAATGACGTGTGCATWTACGGAATGCTGCGTAAATTTCAGTCACTRCACAGAGAAGTTTATGTAATCAACCCGAACGTGCTTGCAACCAAAGACCATGCCGAAATTCGCCGCGGAATCGTCCAATTCTGCCATCGCTTGTCGGGAACAACYATWGTTCCAGTGAAYATTGGGTCGGTACACTGGGCGGTCGTCGTCATTGAKTGGAGTGGGCACGTGATCCGCTTCTTTGACCCCACACAAGACCGAAGGGTGTACGGCGAATTKAAGCAATTGGTAAAGGATCATTTTGCTACCTTTATGGCTCCACGTTTTCCAGACTACACGCAGATCACGGACGAAGTGTTGAAGCAGCAAGATGTCTTCAACTGCGGCATATTCGTCATTCGCTACGTTGAGGCCTATCTCCAGAAGCTGGAAATTGAGCACATCTCACGCGTGGACTGCCAACTTCTTCGTCTTCGCTATCTGAGCATGTTACTCGAAGATTGTGGCAAGCATAGTGTTTGAATACATATATATATATAGTGCAATCTCGAGCTTGACTGTTTCAGCAATCTTGAGCTTGACTTTTTTAGCAATATCAGCGACCCTGAAAGTACCGTCAGCATCACACCAGGATCCACGATGACCTCAAAAATATTGTTGTGTCTGCAACCGCCCCCCCTTCCGGCAGAGAGTCCACTATTTTAGTCGCGAAGGTACTTTGAACCCTCCAACTTTCATGTTTCGCGCTCAATCGGCAAAGTCTCAACATAGTGGAGCGTCGCGTTTGATCGATTTGCGCTGAATTATGAAAGTGATGGAAGAATCCAATGTACGTAAGTCCCGTGAGTTTCACTGATCCTTCTATGTTGGATTGGCGTGCGACCTCGTTTGGAAAATCTGACAGTGGTGACTCCAGAATATCAGGCTCCAAAACGCCACGATGAGTTCCAAAAAGACTTGGTCATAGTGATCGATCGACGGACCTCTTTTCCCGTGATTCGTCGGTGTATTTTACGATTGCCGCGAATATCTTCGTCTGAGGAAGAAATAAAAAACCATTAGTAATGCACTGATTCTGATGCAAATCCAGTACTTTCTTTTGTGGCAGTATCACCTGCCAAAAAGCACCGCGAGTGCGATTCAACTGTCCCAGAGTGCCGTGGTAATCAACCATTGACGCTGCGTTACACGGCGATGGTCATCATGGCATCTTCGCCGATCACGAAGACAATACTGCACACTCGAGAAGAAATTCTGTTGCGGTGATGCGCAGTGGCACTGCGTTCCGCGACACCGAATTTGCTCGTGTCCCATGACGAAGACAATACGATCGGTTCAGGTGTCACAGTGCTGCGAGTGAGGTGCTGTCGTCTGCTCCTGTCGAGGTCGCACAATGTCGTGCTGTTCTTCGCAGATATATTTTTTCTCTGTGTCTCTTCGTCGTTGCGCTGCATGCGCTCGTTATCACTGCGCTTAAGTGCGACGCGCAGGCACCAACGGAAAGCGCAGGCTTGTGATAGACACACGTGCTGTGCGACGGCAGTATTTGCCACGAAGCAACCCGCCGCAAGAGTGGTAGACATCCTGCGAGTTGTGTTATCTTCGACGTCCGTACGGCCGTCGCAAATGAGGAGCACGTGTGCTTCCGTGTCGATTTTGTCATGAGAAAGAGTGTCATAATGACCACCGTGCTCCAAATATCAACTGGTAATCGAGAACATCTCCACGACTGCGAGCCAGCCAGCCAGGACTTGCTCCACCGGATGATTGCCACTTGCCACGTCACGGATGCAGCCGATCGTTGTGGCTTTCGCTGTTGAATTGATTCGGATCCGATAGCAACGTGATGTGTTGGCTCCTTGGTTCTGTACGCTGTCGATGGGCTTACGTGTCGCCACACGCAAATCGCAGGTGTACTGCTCGAAGACAGCGCAGAGCAGCAGGGCAGAGCCGCAGCAGCCTAGTGGTCAACGAGAGATCGTTCGTCGGGCAAGGCGAAGACGCACCACCAACCACCGATAGCTCGCCCAGCAGTGACAATCCTAGCTCCTCAGTTTGGTCAATTCCATGAGCAACTCATTCCTCATTCGGCTCGCCAAGCATCAAGTACCCAATATCAGCTATCGATGAAGGTCACCTACATCGGCAACGTCCTCACGCTCCTCGCCGGAAGTGCGCTCAGCCACACCAGTGCGTCGCCTGATGTGCCATACCCTCCACACGTCGCCAAGCTTATGAACCTCGACGCCGACCCGTGTGAAGACTTCTACGAGTTCGCCTGTGGAACCTGGACTGCGCAGACGCAGCTGACTCCAGCTGAAGCAAGACGCAGTTACTCGTTCAGCACTGTCCAAGATCGAAACGACGAGATTGTCAAGCAAATCATGCAAGCCGGAGGCGATGACGAAGTGTCCAGGCTGTTTGCATCGTGCACCGACACTGCCTCCATGGATCGACTCGGCACGGCGCCGCTCCAGCCCGACCTGGAACGCATCCAAACCATTCAGACTGTGGCCGACGTCTTCCAAGTCGCCGGTGAGCTCCGTCGCAAGGGTCTCATCTTCTTGTCCGAGAGTGCGGCGTATCCAGACATGAAGGATGCCACTCGCAATGTGCTGTATCTGATGCCAGGTACATTGTCGCTGCCAGACAAATCCTATTATCTTGATGATGCCAACTGGGCCAAGTACGGGCCACCACTCACGTCATACGTCAAGACGATCTTCAAGCTTGCGGGACTGGAAGCACATGCCGATCAAGCCGCTGATGTGGTCTCCAAGGTGGAGAAAGCATGCGCAGCGGCGTGGCTACAGCGTGCCTGGTTCAAGAGCGCTGCCAACACATACAGCCCCACAACTGTCGGTGATGCCATCCGAGACTATCCGCTGCTGTTCAGCAGCTATTTGACCGGCACCGGTGCACTGCATACGACAGCGCTCTCGCGATCGTCCAAAGTCATCAACTTCGCTAAGCCTCTCTTAGAAGCCTTAAAGCAACTCGTCGCCACACTGACCGTCGACGAGTTGCGCACGTACTTAACCTACCGCTGGATCAGCGAGAACGCGCCGTCCATGACGACCGAGTTCCGCGACGCATGGTTCCAGCTCTTCAAGAAGACACTCGAAGGCGTCAAGGAGCCAGAGCCGACCTGGAAGACTTGTGTGGCCACCGTCACGGCCAACCTGCCAAATCTCGTGGGCAAGCAGTATTTCGACAAGACGTCCAGCGTCGAAGCAGAGACCACCGCCAAGCAAATGGTCAAGCTCGTGGAAGCCGCTATGGCCGACAACATCAACAATGCGCAATGGCTTGATGCCGACACGCGCGCTCAGGCGCTTCTCAAGCTGAGCAACGTCTCCGACCTCATTGGCCACTCGGGGCATGTGGAGCAGTTCGACTTTGTCATTCAGGCGGACGCGTTCCGCGCGAACGTGAACAACATTGCGTCTGCCAAGTACAAGCAGATGCTCGCGAAGCTCGGCAAGCGTGTCGATAAGACGCAGTGGGACATGCCAGCGTCCGCTGTCAACGCGTACTACTCGCGCCCTATGAACCAGATGGTGTTTCCGATTGGCATCTTCCAGAACCCATTCTTCGATCCATCATTTGCTCCAGCAGAGAACTTTGGCGCTATCGGGTCAGTTGTGGGCCATGAGCTGACGCACGGTTTCGATAGCGGGGGTCGCATGTACGATGGTGATGGCAACCAGAACGCCTGGTGGAGCGCGGCGTCAACAGCCGAGTTCGAGCGCCGAGCCGACTGCATGCGCACGCAGTACTCCAAGTGTGATATCGTGGGCGAGAGTGGCAGTGTTGTCGCCACCGTCAATGGCAACAACACAATTACGGAGAATATTGCCGACAATGGTGGCATCAAGCTAGCACTAGAAGCTTACCACGCGTACATTCGAGACCTGCCAGCGCCGCAGAACATCAAGAACGACAAGCTGTTCTTTGTGTCGTTCGCGCAGAACTGGTGCGCCAAGTACCGTGACGAAGCTGTGAAGAAGATGGTTGCCACGGGTGTGCACACACCACCCATGTGGCGTGTCCGCGGCGTTGTGATGAACAGCGCCGAGTTTGCGACAACGTTCCAGTGCGCACCAAACAAGCCGATGAACCCGAGCAACAAATGCGCAGTATGGTGAGTGCGAGCTTGAACCATCATTTTCGTTCACGGACGGTGAGAGTTCGGTGGCATCATATCCGCGTTAGACGCAGTCGTAAATGGTCAACTAAAACGGAGGAGAGGAATGATTGAATTGACCCGTTGCGATATCATACGGTTCGAATCAACCGTATCCCTGTCTGGTCAACACAACGCTGGCGCGCCGCGGTTATTGACGTTAATGTACTTGGAAAACTAGCCCACCTCGGGCGACCTCACCAAACGGTTTTTCTAGGCAAGCTAACATATTCAATCAAAGATTGCGAGGCCGTGTTCTAGTTGCTTTTGACTGGTTGCTACGACCGTATGTTGGCGAGCATCATGTCGCCCATCGGCGGCACCGCGCTGCAGACCTGCTTGAACCCTTCCAGTAGCTCTGGCACTGAACACCATTTGCTGAAGGACAAAAATCGAGTCGTTCGCAGATGACGACGCAATCCTGCGCACGATCATCGACGGCAACACGCCGCGTCAAATGCGAAAGCTCGGCTGGTGCGGGTACAGCTCGTCGGCTTCGACTGTGTCGGCCACGAGGACCGCTATGTCTTGCTCGGCGTCGTAGTGCACGAAGACGACCCCGTTGATCTCTTGCTCGACGTTCATTCCGAAAGAAGCCACCATCCGCGTGTGCCAGAAGCTTGGATTCTCAGCGTCGTCGTTCTCGCGCAGCGTCGTTCATTGAAGGTTCTCCGAGATCACGAACTCCAAGTTCTTGACCACAAACTGCAGAACCTGGGGCACTTGCACGACGCTCTGGACACTCGGGAGCAGCTTGACATCGAAGAACAAAAGGTAGTGATCACCAGTGGCCGTGCTGTAGATGTCACGCGTCGCGAACGGCCGCGTGAGGTCCATGGAGCGCGAACGCTCATCCATCAGCGCCAGCGCGCGGTAGACCTTTTGCTCCTTGATGGCCAGGAACACCGCATTCCATTTGCCTGGGTCGCTCCCGAGTCGGATCGATGAGTAGAGCTCCATGTGCGAGTCGTACGACGACGACATAAGCGGCGACAGGTTGGGGTGTACAACGTGGTGGTGGTCCACGGCAGCTTGCAGCGCCACGTTGGTCAACTCCGACTTGGACAATAGTGAGCCACTGGACTTGGTCTGCTCCATGTCGTAATCGTCGTCACCGTCGTCTTGCACCGCGTAGAGCAGCTCGGCAATCGTCAACTGCTTGAGCATCGCAAGTCGCTCCTCAAACTGCGTCACCTCCTTCTGCAGCTCTTCGCGCTCTTCCTTACGCACCAGATACGTGCGCTTGCGCACCCGCGGCGCTGTCGTGCTTTTCGGCGCAGTTGTGCTCGACTCGCTCTTGAGTTCAGCCATTGTGGCGCACCAATGGCATTGCTTCGTCGTTTCTGTCTGAATGAGCAGGCGCCGCGCAATGCTGTCGCTTGCGTCGAGATCTTGACAATTTTAATTAAAGTAGTGCCCCCACTTCAGGCCAATTCAAAGGCGGTATCTGCGCTGACTGTGCCTGAGGAGCGAGCAGCCACGGGGCGCTGGCGGTGTGCGCGGGCATTTTTTTCTTCATGTGGTTTGATCTGCTGCATGCAGTAGATCTACGCCTGGAGGTCCCTCGAAGTGCTAGCTCACCTCTTGATTGATTTGATGTCGACGCATGATTGTTGCTATCGGGTCCACGGGTGAACCAGTCGTGTGCCGCGAAAGAATCGGGATCTGTCGCGTGAGCAAGTCGGTGGCTCTCTTGATATGTTGTGCTATCCGCACTGCACGAGCGTATTCCAATCGACGTCGGCAGTGTTCGATTTGCCGATCAGTCGAAGATTTTTCCACGTAGCAACGTTGCCGATGCTCTCGGCCAGGCCGTTGGTTGAGAATGGGAGCAAACAAATCACACGTCGTCCATTCGTCCGCGGATCGCCTTCTTGTTTGTATTCGTACACAAACAGTTCGGTCCCGAGCCAATGCAGCCGTGCGAACGTGATGGGATCGGTCATGATGGCCACGTTCATCAATCGAATGAGCGAGTGAAGTTCTCGTGTGCGCATTGGAATGACCAGACCTGCCTCGTGTGATCTCTTGCTGTCGCACTTGCTCTCCAGCATCTGCGTCAGTGCGGCGTCCATCGATCGCGGTGCTGCAACCACGAGCGTCGACTGCCACGCCACAGCCAACGCCGTCACAGGCCACAGCGAGCATGCGGAATAAGGCAGCATCAGAGTTCGAGTGACAGCGATGTCTGTGTGTACATCGAGGATCCGCAGCAGCCGTTTGATGAGCAACAACACGCCGCCCACGAGCACGATCATTTTGAGATCGTTGATGAAGCCTGGCTCTTCCTAATTCTTGGCTGGGAAGCGGTCTGCTCGGATGATGTCGATGATGCGGCTCCGTGGATTCGGCACGATCTCCAGAACACGGGAATCGCGGAATGAGAGGCTTCGTAATGGAGCCCAGATTGTAAGCATGGACACCGTGCCGATGGTGAGACCACGAACACCGAGGGCACCGCTCTTGCCCGGCCATACAAGCTGCGTGCGGCCGTGGAGTGGGGTGGTGGCAAACACCAGCACTTTCGCTGCCAACCCGAGCACCCAGACGTTGCGCATCTCGATGCATGCGTTGGTCACGAAATCGACGATGCTGAAGTCGAACTTGCCGCCGTACGACGACCACTTGACGTCGAATACGAGCTGCAAAATGCCGCATTCCAGAAAGTACGGCACGACGTAGCAGAGCACCGGCAACAAGCTGCTGTAGACGACGACATGCGACGGCACCTTGAGCAAAGTTTGCATGGTAGCGACCAGTTTGATCCATATCGCGGCGTTGCGTAGCTTGGGCTCGGCTGTCCGCCAGATAGCACCCGACGATGAGAAACCCCAGACGGATCCAGACGTAGATCTGCGCAACGGAGCGGAGGAGCACAACGATGGGGTGCACCTCGGCAGCGTTTGTCTCGAGTGTCGCGCGCTCGTAGCGGTAGTCGTCGATGAGGGCAGTCGTACACTGACGGCCATCATCCGAACACTGCCGTCCGCGGGTGAATGTGTGGATCTCGTTGGTCTGACGCCGATGGTGCATGGACCACGCTCGCGCAGACTCCAGTGTGAAATCTGTGTAGATGACCGTCACGTCCAAGTAGAGCGACGGATGCTGCGTCTGCAGATATCGCACACGAGTCACGAGTTGGTCGTTGACACTGAGCAAGGGCAGGCCATTAGCATTCAGTGGATGTCGAGTCTTCCAGCTCACTCGGTGGTCACAGAACTTGGGGCGCTGGTAGCTCAAAGCGCCGTGACCGCGGGCGGTGGCACATAGCCCCAGGTCTTCTTCCACTGCCGTGCTTTGTTTGGCGAAATAATCGACATTGACCACGCGCCGTCGTTTCTCGATGTAGATGACACGATAGACATAGTGATACAAGCGATCTACCCACGCTGACAGCACTTCAAACAGAAATGTTGGAGCTCGACGACGCAGTGGACACGTAGATGAGACGTTGACGCTACGTTCGCAGTTGCTTTCTCGATCTGCGATAGCTTGGATCAGACTATCGAGCATAGCAAACGCCGCTGCGAGCGGCATGACATCCGTGTCGCAGGGGGACTTGTAAAGAAGGCATGGTGGGTACTCGCTGACGTTCAGTAGCTCAGCCGCAGCGCGCAGACAGACCGACATGCTGTCGTACTTGTAAGCCCATATTGCGGTGGCCGAGATTGGACTCGTGCGGAGCATGCTGCTGTAGCCAAGAACAGTGGTCGAGCTGGTCAAGTTGGTCGAGTTCAAGTCCTTGGTGACGTGGAGCGTTGGGTAGTCGTAGGGCCCGAACAGTGCGATGCCACCGGGCGACCACGTTGGCTGCAGCCGCACCCAGACGCTGTAGATACTGAGCCCTGTTCTGGGAATGTCGGATGCTAAGAGAACAAGCGCAATGACTGAGTACACGCAGCGCCCCAGCGAGAAGCGCACGCAGTGGTCGATGTCGGACTCTGGGAGCATTTGACTCCACCCTTGCGGGCCATCACGAGGCTGCGACGGCGCACTAGCCCATCGCTTGGCGGCCGCGACGGGCGTCGTCTTGTGCTGCCCTTGCACTCGACGCCAGACGCTGACACCCATGCTGGCGGTGGTCTAGCTCGTTGCACCGCTGCATTCGAGAGAGTTGGGCCAAAATGAGGATTCCAAGGGCGGTGGTTTCCGCCAGATATAGCAGACGCGTAGTTGTAGCTCTCGAGCATGCACGAGATGATGCGGGTGACATATTGGAGCTGACATATTTGGCGGGAAGAGGGACGGTTTGCTGGATGTCTACGTCGAGATTGAGTCCGTCAATCGTCTCAGCATTGAATAATGGCTTTCTTTGCCTAAAGTGTTGGTCTGTGCTTAGACGTAGTGGTTTCTGGCGACTTCTCTGGGGTCTTGGTCTAGACTCCGGTGGGAAAGGCAAGGAATTTTAGCAAAGGACCAGTTTATAATCAAAATTCAAGACACAGGCGCGACAACCACCGATTGCTCACATGTGGTGCAACGCACGCCAGAAAACCACTGTATTTGGCTCTACTTGCTCGAGAGCTCGTCACGCAGGATCTTGCGCAACTCGTAGGAGATGTGGATGGCACTTGGGCGTTCTGCAGGATCGAACGACAAACAGGCACGCGCAAGCTGCACAATCGACGGTGGCGACGACGGCGAGAACGATGGCTGCAATTTGCCCGCAGACACCAACTGCAAAATCGTCACGTCCTGCATCTTCGCGCCGTTCGTGTTCACCGCGTCGTGGTACGGCGTCTTGCACGTGTCCAGCTCCGACAACACCACACCGAACGAGTACACGTCGGCAAACTCCGTGTAGTGGCCGCCCAGAATCACCTCCGGCGCGATCCAGCGAGACGTGCCCACGCCCGCCGTCATCGTCTCCTCCACCGACCGATTGCGCGAAATGCCAAAGTCGCTCAGCTTGGCGCCGCTGTGCGCGTCGATCAGCACGTTGCGCGACTTGAGATCGCGATGGATCAGCTTCGGGTTCAGCGTGTGCATGTACACCAGCGCGTCGGCCACGTCGATGGCAATCTGGCACTTGAGGTTGGCCCACGTCAGCGACTGCGCRCGGYTCGAGTCCAGCAAGCTCTTGAGGTCGCCGCAGTCCATGAACTCCGTCACGGCCTGGATCGTCAGCGCGTTCGTCCACGCCACGCCGATGAAGCGCACGATCTTCGGGTGCTCCATGCGCGCCATGACCTTGATTTCGGCGGCAAACGCCAGTGCGTCCGTCATGGTCTTCTTGTCGGACAGCAGTCGCTTGACGGCAACGTTCTCGTTCATGTACAGACCCAGCCACACCTCACCGAAACCACCGCGAGCGAGTAGCTTGACCAGTTCGATGTCCTTGTACTCGACACGCACAGCGAGGAGATCTGGATCATTCCAGATGCTCGACGAACCAAAGGTATCGGTGCCGGCCATACCGCCCGTGAACTCGCCACCCGTGTACGTGTGCTCACCAGGCTTGCCGACAGTGTCAACGTAGTAGTCGTCGCTCTTCTTCTTGTTGCGACGGTAGAAGAAGAATCCGATGCCACAGAGCACGAGCACACCCGCTGCCGAGCCTAGTGCGATGGCCAGCGTGTTGCTGCTGCCAGACTTGGAGCTGGAGCTAGCTGCGCCCTTGACGCACACCTTGTAGCCACGTAGATCCTTGTCGCCGTATCCGCTTGGGCAGCTCGTGAACGTCGGCGCAGCGTCGAAGTTTTTCATTTGGGACAGGCGCGTGTGCTGGTCCGACGTGAGCTGGAGGTTGGTGAGGTTGCAACCACGCATCAGCAGTTCCGTGATGCCGTCCGAGTCGAAGACCATGTCTGGGATCTTGCTAATCTTGGGGTTGAAGGACAAATCCCTGTAGACAGCACCACAGTTAGTTCGACGCGTGGCAATCAAAGCTAAGACCAAGCACAGGGCAACGGTTCGTACAGGCTCGTGAGCGCTGGGTACTTGGCGTTGAATTCACTAATATCGTTGCTCGACAGGTTGAGAGACTTGAGCGTCTTGAGCGCGCTAAACATGTCGCTCTTTTCGTCTGGGAATTCCGTGAGGTAGTTCATGGACAGATCCAGCTTGGTGACGGCGCCGAGCTTGCTCCACGTGGCCGGCACTTTGTTCAAGTTGGCGTTGGAGAAGATGATGATTTCCCACGACGTCGGCAGCTCCCGGTCTGCGAGATACGCGCGCAAGTTCATGTTGTTGGCGATGCTGCACACACATCAAGACACGGCACATCCGTTGCGTCAGCGCCTGGTTGCTATGAGCCCTCATAACCGCATCGCATCGTCAACGTACAACATGGTGATGGCCTTGGGCGTCTTGACGAACGAATCGTCGAGCTTGATGTCTTTGACCTTGCCCTTCTCGTTGTCGGCATTGCCGAACACCTGGACGGCCACGGCCGTGCTGTCGTACGTGATGTCCTTGATGGACGTGAACGGCACGACCGTGAACTGCTGGTTGAGGCTCGTGTCCGAGATGACAAGCCACACCTGCTTCTGCGAGACCACGACCTGGCTGAGGCACTGGTACGACACATCGCACGCGTCCGCCACGGTCGGCACCGTCGTGTCATTGCCTGTGTAGCACGGGCCTGACAGCTGCAGGTCCCGGCACTCGGTCGTCGGCGCGTAGTACACGCACGGCGCCGAGCGGCACTGCGATGGACAGCCCTTGGACGTGAGAATCGTGTCCTTGAGCGACGAGCATGGCGCTGCATGTGCATGCAACGAGAGCGACGCCACTGCCACAGCCACGGCCGAGGCCGTCACCAGCCAGCGCAGCACCATAGTCGCAGGTGATGGAGCTGAGGGACTGCAAGGCACAGAATGGCAACGCCAGTGGCGCACCCCAACCCAGCAGCGGAGGAACGCCCACACACACGGAGGAGGCCGAGGACGGAAGCCAGCGACACTGGGGCGGCGACTGGGGCGACGGCCGGCCACCACCTGGACGAAAAAGGTAAGAGAGTGCTGGGTGAGTTCAACCGCCTGGAGCACGGTTGTTTGCCATGACAGGCGCCACCAGGATGCGGAAAAGTGTGTGGGTGAGAGACGGAGGGGAGAGGGTGGTCGACGCTGAGCTGAATCCAGATGAAGGGCCAAGCAGACCTATCCCTTCAGGGGTACAAACCGGACGAGGAACCTGTGGGATTGAATAATCTACCCAAGCGAGATGGGTTGAAGCCGGAAATGAAAGGGGATTTTGAACTGCATGAATTGATACTGCCGACAGTGGGGGGGGGGAGTGCAATTCTCACGCGATTTGACAGGAAATGGGGAAAAATGTTGGGGTCAACTGTGTGCTGGAGTGACTTGAATGAACGCATAAAGTGCCGTGTCAGGTGGTGCTGTGTTCAATGATCATATCATGCCAGCGATTTCTCCGGTTGGGCACCATGACACCACATTTGCGCTGGAGCTGGCCCATGAGAAGCAAAGTCAAAAATCGATGCGCAGAGCGATGGCGTCGTTGGTGATGGCGGATCCGGAGAGTTTAGCACAGAACGTGAGAAAGAGTGGGATGGAGTTTTGTGGAAAGTATCGTATATCTTATGTTTAGAGGCTACACTATGTTACACGTGCAAATATTAAATAAATTCGACAGCACCACACGCTCGCTCAGCTGGAGCGCGGCACGACCGCACGGCCATCGACGTCGAAGCTCTTGAGCTGCGAGCACTCGGTGGCGATGCTGTGGATGTCTTCCTCCGTTAGACCCCGGCAGAACGACACGCTCAGGTGCTCCAGCACAGCCAGGCCCTTCAGCGCACCGCAGAGCGCCAGCGGGTTCTGGACGATGCCACGGCAGCCGCCGATCTCCAAGCTCCGCAGGTTTGACGAGTGCTGCGCCAGCGTCGACAGGACAGCGACCGACAGGTTTCCTTGTCCACGTAGCACCAGATGCTCCAGCGATCGGCACTTGGTAATGAGGTGCGTGAGCCCGACGTCCGTGACACCAGTGCGTCCCATTCCGAACGGGTTGCTGTGCGCGATGTCCAGGGACATCAAACCACTGCACTGCTCACCAAGGGCGATGAGCGCGTTGTCGGTAATCGTGCCGCTGCCTCCGACAGCGAGAACCTCCAAAGACGGGCAGCTCGCCGCCAGCAGCAGCACCGTCGCGTCGTTCACTTTCGGACATCCCTTCAAACCAAATGATTGCAGGTCATTGCTGGTGCTCACGAGGGCTCGAACACCTTCGGAGGTGACGAGACGGCAGTGGCTGAAGTCGACACGACGAAGCACTGCGCCGTGTTGGCTTCCGAGAAGAGAAAGAGAGCTGTCGGTGAGCAACGGGCACTTGACAGCGCGCAACTCAACGAGGCTCTGGCTGGACGCACTCAGCAGTGCGGCAAGTCCTGCATCGCTCAATGTCTTGCAGCCGGAAACCACGAGCTCAGTCACACTCGTGAAGTTGGCACCAAGAGCCACAATCGCCTCGTCGGAAAATGCTGAATTAATAAGCTTCAGGCACTGCACTTGACGGCCGTGGCGCGTGGCCACTTGCTCGATCAGGCGCTCGTTCGCTTCGTCATCCCGCTCGTTACGCAAGATGAACGTGTTCCACGTGCCAGCGTTGGCAATGGCGATCTGCCAAAGCGGATCCACTTGCTCCAGCACCAGCAGCTCCTCCACGCTGAAATACGACACCATCTCGTGCTGCACAGCTTCAGGCAGCGCACTCCAGCGAGCGGAGGACGTGACAGAGGTCGATGACTGCGATCGCGTTCGCTTCATGCTGTTATTGCTCTTCGTGGCGGTGCCGTTGCTGAGAAAGCGCGTGCGGGCACTGCTAGGACGTGGTAGTGTCAACACGCTTTGGATCGGGATCGACGCCGTCGCCAGCATTGCCATGTTGCGAGCGCTTGTGCTGTCGATGTCCACCGGCGGAATGACCGTGACCGAAGCATTCCCACGGGTGGGCAGGAGCTGAGGGCGAGTTCGCAGGTCACATGACTCACGATGGCGCTTGGCCGCGATTGGCTAGACACTGTCCCTCAAGTAGCCAATCGCAGCGCGTCATTCAGACACCTCAGCACCAAATGAGCGATTGGGGGAGTCGTCATGTGACAGGGTCGACGCAATCGCCCCCTGGTATACGCCACATTATCCGGACGACGCTGGGTTTTGTGTTCCATCGGTGATCTTGAAGGGTCACGCAGAAATTTCCAGCAATTGTCGCCAGGGGTGGGCAAGTTTCTCACGACTTTCTCGCGAATGTATCCAACGATGTGTGTGTTGTCTGTGTATGTGACTTGTGCAGAGGTCTATGGGTACACTGTGCCAGCCGTGTACCACCGGCTCCTTCGTGGCTGACGAGAAAGGCAACGCTGGTCCGAACGGGTGTGGTGGAGTCAACCAAAATGCCAACGATGAGCTTCTGGCGATCGCTGCCCAAGCCGATCTACTGTGTGGCACCCATGGCCAACGTCACGGACGTGGCATTTCGCCGCATCATCTCTGATCTGGCCAAGCCGACGGTGAGTTCGTTCAATGGGCAGTATTATGGTGCCTTCTGATGTCTTCTGTGTGTCACTAGGTGATGTGGACAGAATTCGTGAGCTGTGAGGCGCTGACGCACGACGCGGCATCGCGCAACCGCATGATGACGACGCTCATGTACGCCGAACAAGAACGACCGGTGGTGGCGCAGCTCTTCGGTTCCAAGCCACACCAGTTCTACGAGGTATGTTGTTGATCCGTTGACGATGGCAGCGCACTGTGGATGCCAACTGACAGCTGAGCTGTTGGCAACAGTCAGCGATGATCCTGCGCGACCTGGGCTTTGACGGCATCGACATCAACATGGGCTGCCCGGAAGAGAACGTCAACAAGCAAGCCAGCGGCGCGGCGCTGATCCTCGATCCAGAGCGAGCAGTGGTACGCTGGAAGGGACTTACTGACTCTGCGTGTGCATCGATCTGGTGGATACTCATTGCATTTATGCATTTGATGCTGCAGGAAATTGTGCGAGAGACCAAGCGAGGTGCTGGCGACGTGCCCGTGACCATTAAGACGCGCATTGGCTTCCACCACATCGATTATAACGACTGGGTGCTCCGGTTGCTCGGGACGGAACCCGAAGTGCTCACGATCCACGGCCGAACACGTGACGAGATGTCCAAAGTGCCGGCTCACTGGGACGCCATTGGTGACATCGTGCAGATCGCCAAAGCTGCTGGCTCCCCAGCGTTGATCTTTGGCAATGGCGACGTCCAGAGCCTCGTGGAAGCGAAACAAAAGGTGGACACGTATGGCGTCGATGGAGTCATGCTTGGTCGCGCGCTATTCGGCAATCCATGGCTATTCCACGGTTACGAAGGCACAGCGCACGTGTCCGTGCGCGACAAGCTGCTGGTGATGCGCAAACACACGCAGTACTTTGAGGAGCTGCTGTCACGACCACAGCTCGTCGGGTTTCCGCGTATGAAGAAGTTCTACGGCAGCTATTTCCGAGGTATTCCGAACGCCCGCAACGTGCGAGAGAAGCTGGCTGCCGCAAGAACACCCGAGGACGCGTACGCAATCTTGGACGACAGCATCGCGTACCTCGACTCGTCCGACCCTGCTCGAGACGACCTGTAGCCCCTCGGATCAATTCTCGATACACGGAGGCACCACAAGAAACCTGAAACTTGGATCTGTGCCACCCATCCACAATCCCATCGACGAAAGTAGCTGTCGTGGTGTTCTGATGAGTATCCAATCCAATGAAGGACGAACGCGCACTGTATCATACAGAGTACGACTCCAGCGATCCTGCGCCGCGCCAAGATGTCGAGTACTACGGCCTCATTTGGCACGCGATGTATTTAAGCTGCCTGGAATAGCACCGGTGGTTCTTAGTGCCTCAAGACTCGTACCTCGTTTTCATTGGCATCAGTCTCTGTGTTGCAAGCTCGGGACGTGGTCTGATCGCAGTGGTGGATCAAGTAACAATGGCGCGCTTGGAGCTGCACGGCTTGCGCCTCCTCGCTGTGTGGCTGCTGATGCTGGCGTTCCAAGTATTCAACGTTATTTTCCTGCTCTGCATGGCTGGCATGTACCTAGCACCGTGGTCATGGGACAGCTTCCTTGGGTATATAACCATGAACGCGCTCTTCTTTCGGTCCGCTACGTTCCTTGCGAGCCACCACCAGCTGATCGGCGCTGGGTATCTGGTGTTGTCGCTGCCGTTCCTGGTGGGCGCTGTGGCAATGAGCTGGTATTCGGTCCGTGCAGGAAGACTGGTATTCACCAGAGATCGGAAAGGGCCGGAGAGATATCGCAAAACGGCGATGCGCTCGATCACGGCTGCACAGATCAAATTGCAGACCTTCTTCAGCGACGTGAGCATCGGCAAAAAGGCATACACTCCGTTGCTGATGTCGTTTGAAGCCGTCCAAGTGGTGGTACAAACTGTACAAGCCCATCGGGCAAGCAAGTACATCAGCAGCTTGTTCATCACACAAAKCTACGGCATTATGATCTTCATCAACTGTTGGTCCACGCCCCTGCAGCATCACTATTGGGATACAGCTCGGCGCAACCGCGCAGCAGCACACTTGTCCGCTGTGTTGACGGACGCCATGCTGGACTTCGTGTGGGGAACCGTGCTGCAGATCATACTTYACGCACGATACTGGGTGGTCTYCACCGACCGAGAGAATGCGCCATGGCGAAGCGACCCAGAAGGCACCGAGCGCGAGCTGGAGCAGTTGTTGATTGTGTCGACTACCAACTTCGTGTTCAGTGTCTTTCCATTCGTCTCATCGATGACAGTGTTGCTCAAAGTGCAGTCACTGGTCGTCCCAACAGTGCATCAGAACGAAGTGACACCACTATCTCTTTCGAACAGTGGTGTATCAAGACCGCATGCTGAACGGCTTCGCCGTGCCACCCGAGTGCGCGCGCAATGTTGGGTGAAAGTGTTGCAGGTGCTGCTGCCGCTGCATGGCATAGGAGTGCTCATCACTTCCATCGCGGCATCAGGCGTGTTCTGGAAGGACCAACCCAGCGTCATTGCTTGCAGCAACCCACTCCATCCATGGTTCACGTTCACGACTGCGTGTATCGGCCGCACCGTCAACTGTTCGACTCTCGGTGTTACCGGTCGTCAGAGCGAGCTCACGTCGCACYTCCAAAAGATCAATCCATATCTGATGGCTCGCCTCGAGATTCTAAACTGTCCAAACCTGGAAGTGCCGGACATGATCCAGACGTTCGACTCCATCTCGACAGTGCGCATCGTGAACTCGACCATCACAATGTGGAGCGCGAACGCGTCGCTGACGGATCCATATTTGGAAGAACTCAAGACGTTGATGCTGTGGGACACGGTGCTTGCGTGCGTGCCCTATGGCCTTGTGACTTACAAGCTTCCGCAGAAGTTCGAATGGATCGACTTCCGCAACGTCACTGCGGACGCGTTGATGCTGTTGGTGGCGGACAAGTGGTGCATGACCGTCTACTTCAACTGCATCGAGTGCCAGCTACAAGTGTTCCCAGATGCTGTTCGTTGTATGAAGCACATGCAGCAGTTAGAGCTGCAGCGCAACTACTTCACCAACGTCTCGGACGTCGATTTGTCCGGTTATACGGAATTGTCGTCGCTGGTGCTCAACACGAACCCACTTACATCGCTGCCGTTCAGCGTGTGGAACTTGGTCACTGCGGCTTACGAGATAGACATCGAAGGAACCAACATTTCGACGGTGCCAGCCAACATCTCGACGTTGGAGCCACCGGCATTTGCGCTCTATGCATCGGATACGCCACTGTGCAACGCCCACGGTAACGATGATCGTCCGTCGTGGCTGGATTGTACAAACCAGTACGATCGATGGGGTTGAAGATGCCAGCTGTTGCATCACGTGCCATGAAAGTCGTCGAGTCAATGTCTAGCACCGAACTGCGCATTGGTGTGCGCTGACATGTCTAGTGTGGCATTTTGTCGCCTCGTGGCTTTGGTGAAGACCCAGTGGCTCCGAGTTGAATCGGTGCAAGTTGATTTTGGTTCCAGCAAACCGCCACATCGCTTTGGGTTCCGGACATCATATACCTCGGTTTCATCATCATCATCATACATTGACGAGCTGCTGGCACGACCTTGACTAAAATTGTTTCCGTTCACCGATCCAGCGACTCCTGCACCACGCGCTCGCTCTCGTTGTCTAGCGCACTCGTCGCTTCGTCCAGTAAAAGCACCTCTGGGTCGCGCAAAGGGCACGCGCGATGGCGTTGCGCTGCTTCTGACCACCAGACACCTGCGTGCCACGGTCGCCCACGTCCGTGTCGTAGCCGTCCGGGAAGCTGCAGATCAAGTCGTGCGCGTTCGCCTTTTTGGCCGCCTCCATTACTTGTTCGCGCGACGAGCCGAGCTTGCCCATTTCGATGGCGTCGGCGACCGCACCAGCAAACAGCACGGGCTCCAGACTCAGCGACTTGAAGTCTTTGCCGTCCAGCGTTACCACACCAGGGGATGGATCGTAGAACCGATCCATGAGCGCGATCGCCGTGCTCTCGCGAGTGCGACGGTTTGGCCGCTCTTGATCTTGAGGTTGTAGATCTGTGCGTCAGGACGGSCTGGATAGGTGAACGCGACGCCTTTGAATTCGATGTCGCCGTTGACATTTGTAAGTGTTTCGCCCTTGGTGGAGTCGACTTCGATGGTCGGCATGCGGTCGATGATTTGGAGCACTCGGGCGGCTGCTTTCGTGGCTGTTGCGCCATCGGTGGCTCCCTGCGCAGCCATTCCAGCTGCAAACATGCTGTGCATAATAATTACCATCATGACGGTGAAAAGGTTCTCCAATGTGGTGGTGCCATTCGAAATCCACTTGCCGCCGATGTGGAAAAGAAATGCGAGGTGGAAAAACATGGGAAATACCAATTGAAAGACCTCCGATGATGCTAATCTCGATGTCAGAATTCTTGGACGCATTTATGAAGCCAACATACATGGTGTTGATAGCTTTCTTCATAAAGAACGATGCCACTGTTCTGGTGGACCCGATGGCTTCTGACAGCAGGGAACCAGCCGCCGTGTCAGCGTCGCAATCCCCAGTGAAACCGCAATCGAGGTCAGATTCACCAGTATGCAACATGTGCAACATTATCCAAAGGTGCAATAAATGTGACACGTGTACAACAGGCGAAAAGATCGTTCAAACCCGAACCGGTCTCAAAGACCCAATCGGACCGGTGACAGTCTGGTCAACGTGTGGCAGCGACGGCCTCAAGCCGTCTCATTCTGCTTTCCGCTCGACAACCACGCAAGCCAAGAACATCGAAAGGGGGAATGTCCTCTCCAGCCTCGCCAACGAAGCCAGTCACCGCAGTCGACATGACCCGTGGCCACCCTGTCGCCCGCACGGAGCCACCATCGGACGGCTCCGCCTCTCCAACGCCATCTGCGCCTGCGTCAGCACCAACAACGCCGTCTCGACCAAGCCGCACCGCGGGGAAGGTACCAATCTCCCCCGGCCGCGAGCTGCGCAAGCGCAAAGGCCTCGGCGTGTGACGAGGAGACGAAGGGTCCCGCGGCGAAGATCTCAACGACTCGCGCGAAGCGCTCCACGAAGTTGCTCAAGAGCCCACCGCCGTAGAAGAGCAAGGCCGCGAACGTGCTGTTCCGCGTCGCCAAGAAGCCCGGCGACAGCCCAAGCCCACCGTCATTGTCTCTTCTTGTGCAGCGTCTGTTGAAGGAGCAAGAAGCGACCAAGGCAAAGCACGAAGCGGAGATGTAGAAGGTGCTACACAAGCTGTCGCTCGTGCAACGGAAGGTCAACGACGAAGTGCACCGCTCGACGATGGCAGCATTCTCGACGCCTCGTACCACCGTCCCGGAGCCGCCGCTGCGGCGCGACGACGCCGACGCCAACGCCGATCCCGACGTCGAGTCAAGCCCCGAAGATGTCGTCGATCTGTCCCAGGCGGAGCCAAGTCCGCCTGGTGCGCAAGTTCAGCAAGCGCAGCGGAGCCAGCCGGACTTGGCGGAGCTGGTGGCCCGAATCCCGCCGGTCGACCTTCCCTACGTCAACACCGCCAGCTTCCCCGATCCAGTCCGCAAGGTGAAGGGGCACTATTGCCCGCCTGCGCCGCACAAGCTCGCGGCTCGCCAGTTCAAGGACATGCTTACAGGTACAACCCAGACCCCACGTCGTTCGTCTTGCACTTGAAGGAGCTTGATTGTGTCCGGTTCTTGCCAAGTTGCACGGTGTTGGCTGCTCTCTACAGTGGTCGTTCGCGAAGCGTGCGGCGGCAGGACACGTGCGAGAGAGCACGTCGCCGCACAGCAGTCCGACCTTCTGTGTCCGGAAGGCGACTGGAGGGTGGAGGATTGTCCACGCGTTCAATAAATTGAACGATGCGACCATTCCGGCGCAAACACCC